>CAHIKZ030000746.1:4120000-4197500 GCA_903632075.3 Acanthosepion pharaonis | reverse complement strand
GAGCTTACCTGTACATTTGCCATGGGAATAGCGATATAGTAGCGATATGCTTGCGACGATGTCTCTGTGATCGCCGTCCTCCACCAAAGAAAAAAAAAAGGTTATACAGTAGCGGCCATAATATAAGGAACGGAAACAACAAAGCCATAAATATGTGTATTACTTAAAAAGTAATGCATGATTAGCAATTAAATTTTTACCGAATAAAGATTAGGGCGTAATGCATAAATATTATACAAAATTACAAAAATTTACACAATAGTTTTTTTTTAAATAAAGATTAAATGGAACAAAGAAAATAAGCTACTGGACAAAAGTTAAGGAACGATCTTGTTAATACTTGATTGTGAACAAAATATCAACAAAATTTAATATTTGGTAAACATCCCCTTATTTTCAATGACTTCTCTGCATCGTCGACCACAAGATCTAATTAATTTCTTGCAGTTTCTTGGTTTTTCGGGTTTCTTTTCTGAGCCCTTTCTCCAATTATCTTCCAAACATTTTCTATTGGATTCAGGTCGGGGCTCTGGGCGATTCCTTCAAATAAAGCCATAACCTTCTTAGCCTTGTGGCAAGGTGCATTGTCCTGCATGAAAATAAGAGATTCATAAAGATTATAGTCTAATCTTGGTACCACATGCTGCTGAAGAAGCCTTTTGTAAATCTCAGCATTGATTTTGCCATGTACGTAGATGATAGGGCCAACTCTTGTAGATGAAATCATTCCCCACACAATCACACTGCTGCCACCAAACTTAAAGTTTTTCTTGACACATTGAGAAGACAGACTTTCACCTATTCTACGGCGTACGTAAGTTTTGCCCTCAGAACCAAATATAGTAAACTTGGACTCGTCACTGAAATGAACTGTATCCCATTGTGCGTCAGTCCAAACAACATGTTCTCTCGCATGCTCCAGGCGTGCCCTTTGGTTTCGTTTTGAAATGAGAGGCTTCGAAGTTGGAATACGGCTATGCAATCCTGCATTTTTTAACCTGCGAGCAACTGTTTTCCTTGAGATCTTATTATCTGTCTCTTCATTAAATTTACGGGCAATTGATGTAGCAGTTTCAAAACGGTTTTTGTAGATATTCTAACAATTCTTCGATCTTCTCTTTGCGATGTTTTTGGAGGTCTGCCGGTTTTTGGTTTTGCATCGAACGTTTTATCGGTTTTATACCTGCTAATTACACGATGAACGACACTTTTAGACCTATGAACAATATCAAAAATTTCTGAAATTGACTTTTTTCTTGATAGTTAGCGATAATGAGTTTTTTTTCTTCAAAAGAGAGCGTTTTGCGTGTAGAACTTGCCATATTGCTTAAAAATAAAGTCCTAATGATAAATGAACTTTTACTTATTGTTGAAAAGCTCCACCGAGTTTTTTAACAATGGAAATTAAAAGTTTATGCAAATTAGTAGCATCGTTCCTTAACTTTTGTCCAGTAACTTATTTCCTTTGTTCCATTTAATCTTTATTTTAAAAAATCTATTATGTAAATTTTGTAATATTTATACATTACACCCTAATCTTTATTCGGTAAAAATTTAATTGCTAATCATGCATTACTTTTTAAGTAATACACATATTTATGTCTGTTGTTTCCGTTCCTTATATTATGGCCGCTACTGTAGATCGGAAAATATGTCATCCTCCAACGATATTGAAATGATCTGAGAGACCCCTTTATGTCTTCCATCAGACTGGTTGATGTTAACCCCAGGAGAGTTACTCGTTACGCCTTCTAGGGCTAATATTCTCTGTTGATATGAAGTAGAAAGATCGTATTGAATCAATTGTTAGGATTTCTGCAGGAAAGTTGGCTCACTGTGTAGTGCTAGACAATTTTTCTCTCCAGTAATATATCTTAGATATTTATAAGTTTACCATTCGGCCATGTTTTGATATTGTTGCCGTATATAGTCTCGTGCTCATGCTATATATATTTCAAGATCCTTGATAAAATCCAAAGAAAAATCTGCAATAATATTGGTTCTGATCTGGCATCTTGGCTTCAGTCACTTTCCCACCACCGTAATGTAGCTTCCCTGTGTCTTTTCGATAAATACTTTTATAGCATTTATTCGAATGAACTTTCCTCTCTGGTACCTAGATTTTATGAATTTAATTACAGTACTAAGTTGCCGGCAAGGTGTCATCATTTTACCGTTGAAATGGCTAGATGCAATCGTAAGTTCTACGCTAACAGTTTATTTTCTTGCAATTCTCGCTCGTGGAACTCTTTTCCGGCATCATGCTTTCCAGCCAAATTTGATCTTCAAATATGCAATGTCAATCATTATCAACTGTCTTCTTGATTCTTCTTCTGTTATGTTACTGGCTTCTTAATATTTCTCTTTTTCTTATCTTTCCACACCCAGTAACCCCTTTACCGCCTTGCTTGGGATTAAGTGATTAAAAAAATGCCTATTATTATTTGGGATTAAGAAACTCCGGATATATTTTAAGTATTCGATGTTAACATGTTGTTGATTACTTTTCGCTAAGATAAATAATTGTTATTCACTGAACAAATATTAACATACATACATTAAAGAGATGCTAGTAAATACAATTTTCCACGAATAAAACTTCTGATATATATATATATATATATATATATATATATATATATATATATATATATATATATATATATATATATTTTTTAGAAATGACAATAAAGGATACGAAATCAAGTAATGAGGAGATCAATGCGGGATGATGAAAGAATATATTACCATCAAAAGAGTTAGTAAGAAGAGAATAAAATGATATAGCATCGTAATTTAGGGTGTGTCGATGCTATGAGAAGTGTGCCTGGTAGAAAATAACGTCTGTTGTAGTAAAATAAGAACTGAAAATAGAATCACTTATAGAAAAAAAATGGCGTCTGCTGAAAATACTTCACTACAGGCTGTACATCCTCCTCTACTAATTAGTAGACTCACTTCTACAAATGATGACTAGAGAGGTGAGTCAACCAAAATCTAAAAATAAGGGTCAAAATCAGAAAATTCTATCCTATTACAGAAATAATTTACTCTGAAATAAGTGTCTTGGTGACTGATTTCAATTTTTACGGATAATATCAATCAGATAGGCAACTTCAGGCCAAGACTTTCCATTCTATTATTTTTTTACGGGTTCTTTTATTTTTCTTCTTACCAGTTGTCATCTAAATATCGATGGGGGGTAAACGCTAAATCAAAATTCCGAACAAATAGTCCTTTACAAGTGTGGCTTCTCTCCCGTCTCTTAGCATATATCAATTTTATCCCGAAATTACTTTCTGCAAATGCCGATTCAATATAAACCCTATATTTAGAAGCACCTAATCAGACTTTGGACAATTTCTTTGAGTGAAAAGTTTTGAAATGCTGAAAGAATTTCGAATCGAATCATAATTGTGCCGTCAATGATTTGAAGATCAGTTGTGAGGAAAAATATTTCTAAACATCTGAATAATAACACTTACTAGAGGAAAAGCTAAGCTTGATTAAGTATAGTGGTTTTAAACCACGAAGGTAACGAGTATTTTACAAGAACATACGTTTTATTATGATTTGAAACCATTTTTACCGATCGGTAGAAGTAGGTACCTCAACAGAACGTTTCGCAATACGGGAAAACGAAACAAAGGAATTTTAATTCCGATAGAATGTGTTTATATTTACTTCGGAGTAATGATTTTGAGGAACACTTGAAACCACATTTACCTGTCACATAGTTGCCTATTTTTATGAGATTTAAATATCCCGTCATAAATTTGTAAAATAGGAAACAATGAGTATGCACATGTGTAAACCACTCTTTAATTTTTCAACTTGCCGAGCCAATTATATCAGTGTTGTTACACTCATTATCAACCTTGACTGTATCCAATCAGTCATACTTATCCCTTTTTTTCTAATACAGATTCTATATAAAATCAGTGTTAAAACATACAACTAAATATATGTATCTTCTTTTATATACACTACAGTTCAAAAGTTGGTAATTTTTAAATTTATCCCCAAAATAGTTGTTTTGTACTTTAAATAAGAGAAAATTATTATACATAGTAATTATATATATTATTAATATAATTATAATTATACATTATATATATTATTGAGATATGGTATTTTTTTATTAGAAACTTTATATGAGAAAAAGAAAAATAAGCATTTTATTATCAAATTTTGCTCTCATCAAAATATCCTCCTTTAGCCTTGATTACTGCATCACAAATTTTTGGTATTCGTTGCAAAAATTTCTCAAAGTATAAGTTTGATAATTTCTTCCATTCTTTTTTTCAATGACTCTTTTTCATTATTTTTCATTCTGTTCATTCCATGTAAATTCTGAGCATGGCTTCAAACTTTTGATCTGTAATATATATATATATATATATATATATATATATATATATATATATATATATATGAAATTGAAAACTAAAGTCAAAACCATCATGTCCTGACGATTGTGTTCAAGCACAAAACTGTCGCCGTTCGGTATTAACCTCAATATCAACTTTAATTATATATATATATATATATATATATATATATATATATATATATATATATATATATATATATATATGGGTGTATGTGTGTGTGCGTACGCGTGTGTGTCTGTGTGTGTGCTTTCCCTGATATTGAGCACTTTCACTTATAAATATAGCATACTTAAAACAATATTTTCATCATATATATATATATATATATATATATATATATACAAAGTTTTGCTATCAATTGTTCTTGCAAACATATCTTATTAAAAGAATGGACATTTATATGCATTAAATTTATTGATCTTATTTTCGACTATTCGAGTATGCGAATAACCTTTGGCGAAAAGTTATCTACATACTAGAAAAATCATTAATCAATTTAATAGACATAAAATGTCAATTTTCTAATAAGACAAATGTATATATAAATATGTGTGTGTGTGTGTGTGTGTGTGTGTGTGTGTGTGTGTGTGTGTAGAGTGTGTCCGACATAGACCGATGATTTTAAAATAACCTTTAAAGGCTGTCAAAATAGGTTAAAGTAGCTGTTTTTAGATTCTGTTATGCAATACCATCAGTTACATCATAAAATCGATCTACAGGATTTCAGTGCTAATAAAACTTGAGATTTTAAACGTTGCTGAAAGTTTGTAAGGTCGATTTTTCAGCGTTCGTCTCCATCGTATTTTGTAGCAGTTTTGTTCGTGATAGTGGGCGTTTTTAAAAACCTTCATTTGCATTTCTTATCATTCTTTGAATAGCAATTTTGTATGTAAGTATGTATGTATCCCTGTCTGTCTATATATATATATAAACGCAGTACTTTGTCAGTCGCTTTTAATTAAACTTGTATATATATATATATATATATATATATATATATATATATATATATATATATATATATATATATTTAATTAAAAGCGACTGACAAAAACTGCGTTTAATTATTTTATTTATTAATTTGTTAGTCGCTTTAATTAAACTTTTTATAAAACTTGGATTGGTGGCCAAATACACAATTACACATACACACACACACACACACACACACACACACACACACACACACACATATATATATATATATATATATATATATATATATACACTGGGTGTGAAATAGTAGCATTAAAATTATCCAAATCGTATAACAACAAAATTGCCCAATTGTTAGATTATGCTTTGAAACGTTGTATCTTAGAAATGATTAAAGATATCTTACTGGAATTCTCCGAGGGTTTTAAAATACTTTTGAACTCTACTTTGAATAATAAGTATATATTTATCTCTAAGTTGAAATAATGATCCCTGTTGCTATTGCGACCTCCTGATCCAGTTTTCCTCTCTACTGTACCCACCTTTTTTTTTAAATTCTTCGTTCTGTTGATGACTTTTGAATGAATATTGAAGACGGAAGCCAGAGTATGAATGATGGCACCATTAATGAAGAACGGAATGATCTTTTTTCTCGCACCATTGCTCAGTTGGGAAGATATATTAGGGCTGAAACAAAAGGATTTTAACCTGTTCTCTTTCTAGCTGAATAACTCAAAGGTTTTTTCAGTGATTCTTACAACAAATGGTTTCAAGATGCTAAACGGCTTATTTGAAAACATGGGAAAAACAAACTCAATTAATTTAGAGATTTTTTTAGATATTATGAGGGATGGACAATTATCGCATGCTGTTACGCGATTGGGACAATTTTTCTGTTACACCCAGTATATATTTATAGTCATTCGCATGCAAGTCAGTTTCACTGTATCACAGCACATCAGTATGGTTAGACATCCGATTGCTTCAAGCCGGGATCGAAACTCGACAGATTTGTCTCATCAGTCAGAAATTCTACCCCTAAGCTATCGGCGAACGGCAGAGAAAGGGAATATTTTAACGTATTATATACGTGATGTATACAAACGCCAGTAGCCAATAGTGCTCAATTAATAACTGAAGAGCGTTATATAATTTTACCTTTTAAAATGCCCAACTCTAAGCAACATGTTTTTCAGAAAGAAAAAAACATTTTTAAAAGCAGAAGATACCTTTAATTCTAATTTATATTTTATTTAAAGAGGGCCTTGTGGATTTGTCCCTTCGCTGAAAAGACTCGACAACTGTGTGTTATGTTGTTATAGACATGCTTTAAATTCATTGGAATTAGGCCCTTTTATGATTAAATGACATAATGAAAATGGAAATATGAGGCCACTGTATACTTTAGAATAGTGAGAATTTATTGAACATCAGAAATCACCAAATCTCATCTGTCTCATCTGGCACAAGAACAAGAGAGATAAATATTATTATCCATAACACAAGACAAAAGAGTCTGGTTCACCGGATGGCAGGCAGCAAAATATACGCAAATAATTTCCAAAGATGGCTTCATATCCTAATCTGTCCTCGGTTTCTTGTAAATTATCAATAAACATTTGTTTCTTTCGAGTAAAAGTACTTAACCAGATTTTGAAAGTTCCCCCTGGTAAAGAAGATAATCTGGACGAAAAATCTGGACAACCCGACTTAAAAACAAACAATACTCGCTAATTACACGACCTGTTTTACCAGGTCATATTTATTCTCTATGGAGGGTAGAGTGAATAATTTATATTTTTCACCTGCAAATTTCTCTTCATTTTTAATAGTGGACTACGCAAAAAGAAGATTTTAAAATGCCCCTTAAAATCTTTCATATCTGTTTTAGGCAATGACTTCCCATTCAAAATTCTCAGCTATAATATCATCCAAGGCAGTGCATATATCAACACTTTCCCTTCTCCTGTCTTCTTTTTCTCTCTGACCGAACTCTCTATTGCATTAAAGATGGCTGTGCCCACCTCTGTGAGTATGTGGAATCACCTGAATGAAATTAAAATTGATGACTAATGGCCGAAAAACTGCAACATTTCTATGGTTTTGCAACTGACAATCATCTGTGAAAACAAAGAGACTTCTCACAGTTTTTGGGAGAGATGTGTTGGCATAACAACATATACAATTTTATATTTCATTAACACCATGATTAACATATGTTTCTTGTCAGGGTTACATTTGAAGTTTTCCACACTTATCAGAATGAATAAGAGAGAACAACAAGTGTTGTCTTGTATAGAATGTATCTCCAGCTGGAAAATTGGAGAATGAATTATTTTGCAAGTCCTTGACTGTTTTTATTGGAAAGAAGCATAGGTGAAGAGGGTGATCTAGTTGGGAAATGTGGACAGCCTGACTTACAAACTGTCAAATTTTGCTCATCAAATGACTGATTTTACTTTCGGATCCATCCATGACACATTTATTCTCCATGGCAGGTGGAGTCAACAATTTGTATTTTAACCTGCACATTTCTCTTCATTTTTAACAGTGGACGACGCAAAAAGAAGATTTTTAAAATGCCCCTTAAAATCTTTCAAATCTATTCTAGGCATTGACTTCCCATTCAAAATTCTCAGCTATAATATCATCCAAGGCAGTGCATATATCAACACTTTCCCTTCTCCTGTCTTCTTTTTCTCTCTGACCGAACTCTCTATTGCATTTAAAGATAGCTGTGCCCCTCGCTGTGAGTATGTGAACCACCTGATTGAAATTACCATTGATGACTAATGACTGAAAAACTGCAACATTTCTAGGGTTTTGCAACTGACAACCATCTGTGAAAACAAAGAGTCTTCTCACAGTTTATGGCATAACAACATATACAATAAAACATAAAGATGATTTTAACTGATATATAAATATTTTTCTATGTACCATGTTCCTGCAGGGCGTTGTCGATCTCTAGAATTTTCTGTTCTTTATAGCTCTTAATAAATTTTGGCCTTTTTGTCTCTCCTAAAACCTGTTCTGCCATCCATTGACTCAAGCCGGCTAAGGAGGTAATGCATTGTTTTCCCCTGTCTCTGTTGCTTTCAGTGTGCCCTGTGAGTATCAGGTTTTCCAAACACACTTTCCTCATTATGTGCCCTACAAATTTCAATTTCTCTTTGTCCTAAATGTTTCCATTTCCCCACAAACTTTATCGTTTGTCACCTGTTCGGTTAATGTTATTTTCAGTATACTTTCTGTTACTTCCAGTCATTTCAAGTCTTGCTCACATGTTTGGTCCATGGTATTCTTGGCACTGCCTATAAATTGTTAATAATTATATGGGTTTTTCGAGGAAGGATTCTTAACCAGATTTTACAAGTCTTTGACTGCCTTTATTGGAAAGACGCCTTAGTAAATCTGGACATCCCGGCTTACAAACAGGCAATACTGATTTTACTTTCATATACATCCATGTCATATTTATTCTGCATGGAAGGTGAGGGTCATTAGTTTGTACTTTTCAACTGCCAATTTTTCTCTATCTTTGATAGTGGACAACTTTTTATCAATATTTCAGAATATGTTTTTGAGTTTCTGCGACATATTTAAATATAAATTGTCCGGTGCTTGAGTACTTTCGTCTATCCTTAGCAATTATCAAATCTTTTATTTTTTTAACCTATGTTATTTTTTTTCCTTTGTAGATATCGAGTTTCACGCGACGGTTCATATAATTGCTGTTTGCATGGGCACCTCGAGGCGGTGTAATGGTTAACAAACTTCTCTCGCTAGAACAATTAGGATTGAGTAGTAAGTGCGATCCTCACTGAGGGACCCCTACTTTCGGCCTTGTGCCACATCTAAGCTGCGCTTGGAAAATCACTATAATTGCTGTTTACATTATGTGTTTTTTAATCAATTCACGCTATACAAGTCGATAAGGCCACTAAAATGCAAGAGTCACTGGAAATTAAAGTCGATGAAAATGTTATAAGATCAAACTGGAAACCCAATCCTGAACAAGAACCATAGGATACACCTCTACTCCTGTTCAAAAGACCGGAGAGGAGGGTCAACCGGGCGATAGGCGAACTTACTTACTCCTCTAATATACATTAATGTCTTGAGATACGAGCGTACCGACATACAAGTTTTTGAGATACGATCCGGAGTTGGGGCGAGCTGAATTTTGAGATACGATCCGGTGTTGGGGCGAGCTGAATTTTGAGATAGGAGCGAGTTTCAGTTAAGCATCCGCTGATTGCCGCAGTGAACGCCAAGCTTCGATAGTATTTTCACTCGCAGTAAACGTGTTCACCTCGATCTGGAAGGAACTCGTGTTGTGTCATTTTACCGCTATTTTAAAATTAAACAGTATTTCTATCCAACTACATCTACCGGCCATAATATTCGAAAAATCTACTCAGAAAAAAATGCGTCTCCGGCAGGATTTGAACCTGCATCCCCCATGGGGATCTGTCATTAGATTTGACGTACCTAACCGTGCATATTTTTCTGACGAGATTTCAATATTCAGTCCGGTAGAGGTAGATGGCTAAAAAATACTGTTTAATTAAAAAAACAAACAAAAAAAAAACAGAGGTTTTTCCATAAAAATAACGTTTAAACAGAATAAATTAAATATAAAATTATGTCGGATTTACTCCAATTCATATATATATATATATATATATATATATATATATATATATATATATATATATATATATATATATATATATATATATATATATATATATATATATATATATATATATATATATATATATATATATATATATATATATATATATATATATATATATATATATATATATGATTCAATTTGGTTTGTGCTTGAAAATCCAATGTCTTTGCGAATGTTTGCCAATATTATCAATTTAATAAAATCCTAAAACATACATTTCAGAACTTGAGCGACCCTGTCTCACCAAAATTGCATATTCTTAGTACTTTTTTTAAAAAATTTGTTTGCTATATCTCTTAATCCTTGTTTTGTCAGCCATTTACACAAGCTCGTTGGGTCGATCATTTGTTTCTTTCCTCTATCTCTCTTGTCTTTAACACGTGAGTGATAAATCTTCCAAACCCCCTTTTTTCATAATGGGACCTAGAATTAGCAACTTTCTCTTTCTGCCTCATGTACATCTGGTAAGAATATAGGTAGACATTAGAGAAATAAGATACATACTTTCCATACGTCTTTTATGTGCTTTGTCCTTTAAGGACGTAGGCGAGCATAGCTTTTCACAACTTCCTGTTATTTGTAGCCATTAGTAAAGTTTGTCTTTTGGCTATATCTTCTAATCCGTATTTTGACAACAATTTACACAAGATTATTTAATACGCTGTATTCCTCTGTCCCCTTTGTCCTTAATGTGTCTTTTGAGTTCCATATATCTTGTACGGATAGGTTAATCGTACCATAATCAAGTAGCAAGTATGAAGAAAATTTACTCAATTTTCGGTTTATTTTTTTACCAGCTTTTAACTGTCATTTATATTTTTAGTTACTTTTTTAACGCAATTTTATTCAGGCTGTTCTTTCTACAGCATTGAGTAAACATAGAAAAAATATATATGCTCTCAGCGAGATTCGATCTCAGTTCCCTTTTTGCCTCAAGTAAACCTGACAAGAATATAGCGAGACGTTATCGTAACTGAACTAGGGCTACGTTATGATGGCTGGTTGAAAGTAGAGTATTACTTGCAACAACAATTAAAATTGTTACCACTAAAAACGAAAAATAAGATACTGACTTTCCATATGTCTTCTACGTGCTGTGTCCTTTCAGGATGTAGGCGATCATGGCTCTTCAAGACGTTCTGTCCTTTGTAGCCCCGTAGTAAAATTGGTCTTTTTAGTATATTTCCTAATCACTGTTCTACCACCCATTTATACAAGGTTCGTTAGGCGCTGCTTTCCTCTGTTCCTCCTGTTTTCAATATGTCCTGTGAGTATCGAATTTTCCAAGCTCTCTTTCCTCGTTACGTACCCTAGAAATTTCAGCTGTTTCTGAAGTCTATGCATATGTGACCTGTTTGTTTCCATTTTCTTTCGTGTTCAGTCTAGCATCCTGCTGTAGAACCACTTTTTTGTTACATTAAGTCTCTTTTCCATCTGTGATAAGATGGTCCATCTTGCTACTTCCGTATACGAATACCCATATTATATAGCAGTTCAATACACTTTTCAGTATTCTTTTCATCTGTTTCCAATGAAATTTTCCTGTTTCTTAATACTTTACTTACCTTTTGGAAGACAACTTCAGCAAAAAATTTAGGAAGGAAATTCCCATCAATACTAGAAAGAGCGTTAAAAGTGACTGCACTTGAGAAACCTGAAAAGATGTTTTAAGCGGAAAATTTGTAGGGACATTGTTAGTATTAACAAATAAAAATAAAAGTATAAAATAATAATAATAATAATAATAATAATAATAATAAATATCATAAATAAATTAAAAGAAAAGAAATAAAATTAAAACTTTCTTTAAAATAAGTTAAATAAAACCAAAAAGAAAAAAAATTCTCCCAGCATGCAACAGCATTTTTCTTGCCGGAAAACAGACTTCGCGCCAAAAGACGCTGAATTTATACCCTTCGCTAACGACCGTTGGAAAGTCAAGAGGTCCAGATACTCTCCTCGGGACATTGCTTGTCATAATACGAAGTGATTTCTTCCTTTTATCGCATATAACTTTAAAACATTTGTAACTAAAACACACACACACACATCAGTACACAAAAACAAATAAATAAATTGTACGATTTTAATTTACAATTTAACATGCTTTTTGCGTTATTTCTGCTGGTATTATGTCAGTGACCCCGAAGATTTTATAAATTTCAGCCGACAGTAATGCTAAATGTTTGCTCAATGAATGCCAAATGTTTCCTTATAAGGAAACGGCTAATCATATCATTAGCATTATCATTTCATTAGATGAAGCAATGTCAACTATTATTATCCATTATGACTGGTACACAATTTCATCTTAATGCTAGTTAAGTTAATCTTAGTTAAAGCTCATAGCCTCTTTACTCTGCCAGTCAATTCTAAGGTACTGATTAGACAGAAATTGAGAACAAGCACATGGTGAGACTGGAACTGGCATCTCTTTTGATTTAGGTAAGTCTGGTAAACGCCCAGCTGCTTTCAACATCACAGAGCACGAATTTGCCAGTCTGTACAAAACACGTTTTTCTTGGATTAATTTTCTAATCTTTGATTTTCCTAATTTTTTTTAAAAATATTTGTTTTTAATCACACGCTTTCGACTGCTGCACCCTCCGGCCTTCCTCAAATGCTTTCTGTTTTTTAGAATGTTCTGAGGGGAAGAGGCATTCGATTTACCTTCCACATATGTGTCACATCTGGGGGCCCGTGCCTGCAAGGCGGGGGAATTGTCTTCGTACTTGCACATTGAACTTGTGACCTTCTGGTGAACTCAATGTTTTATTTATTTATGCATTTATTTATAAGAACTCTATTTTTTAAATATTTTTGGCGCTTAAAATCCATCGTATATTTTTCTTTCTTGATTGGCGCATCTCATATTCTATTCAAATCTATATTTTCTCGGCTGATGGAGTTATTTGAACACAGCATGCATTCTGCTTCCTTCAGCCATTTTATTTTCCAACTATTGTCTATTCTTTCTCTAAATTATTTAAAAGAATAATTTCATCATCTGTAATATCTGATCAACTCCATTTTTGTTTTGTAAAAATTGTTTTTTTGCCTTCGACATAAAATCCCAAATTAATTAGTAATTTTAATTGCCTGAATTTGTTAAAGAAATCCTTTTAATTAATTAGTTGTATTATTTAAACTTTTAGCTTATTGTCGTAACGCTCGATTTGTTTTGCATATTGGAGGATTGATATTACATAGCACTTCTGCACTCGTTTTCTTTGCTACTAATTTTCCTATCTCTTGGTTTAACTTTTGGAAGAGATCCAAGTACGCATTTCGATCCCCGTGTATGACACTATCCAAGTAGTTGATTTTCTGTGCTTGCTTGATGTAATAGAACACGAATCGGATTTCTCTTTAAAAATAAAAGCATCCAAGATTTGATCTTCTATTCTGTATTTTAAGTAACCGACTTGTCCACAAATGGGGAACCATTCGGAAAAGGGAAAACATAAATCTGTTCATAATTGTATTACATCTTATTTTTTTCTCCACGCCACTTTATTAATCTTAATTAATGTTTTTATTATAAGTCTTCCTTGTAGACAAAGGTACCCAGATTTGAAATAAGCAAATCTTTTAATACGAGATTATATAAATATTAGAATTCTTTTATATTATATAATATATATATATATATATATATATATATATATATATATATATATATATATATATATATATAAAATGTATATATTATATAAAAATATATATTATATAAAAATATATATTTTATAAAATATATATATTATATAATATATATATATATATTATATAAAATATATGTATTATATAATATATATATTATATAAAATATATATCATATAATATATATATTATATAAAATATATATATTATATAAAAAATATATATATATATTATATGGAAAAATATATATTATATAAAATATATATATTATATAAAATACATATTATATAAAATATATATATATTTTTATAAAATATATATATTATAAAAATGTATCTATATTATATAAAATGTATATATATTATGTAAAATATATATATTATTTAAATTATATATATCATATAAAATATATATATTATCTAAAAATATGTTATGTAAAATATATATATATAAAAATATATATTATATAAATATATATATATATATAAAAATATATCATATAAATATATATAGATATTATATAAAACATATATATTAAATATATATATATATATATATATATATATATATATATATATATATATATATATATATATTATACAGTTGAAATGTTTAGGAGTAGCCGTAAATCTTATGCTAGGGAACTCTCTTCAGGCTTTTGTTTCACAATCAATTTTGATCCACAAATATTTAAATGTAAAGTCAATCGTCATCTTCTGTCGTTTCAATATCTTTTATTATTCTCTCCTAAATATTGTTTTTTCTTGTATCCTTTCGCGCTCAGCAACCTCCTGCGAGTTAGTGGCTTTGTTGCCTTGCTTGGGTTAAGATAATTAAAAAAAAACATGTTGCCTTTTATATTTTCTCCATGACTAATCTAGGATTCTTTTCGATATAATTACCGTTTTTGACGGTATATTACTTGTTTGAACTGATACCTTTAGGACGATATCTTAGTTTTATTAGCTCTAGTTAACTTAGCGCTTATGGTTCATAGCTCAAATCTAGTGTTTTCCTTCTTGCTGATGACCATACATTATGTTTTTCTTACGATTAATAGATAGTCCTTTCTTCTTACTTTCCATTACTATCACATTTAGAAGTTCTTGCAGTTTCCTTTCTGAGTTGTCTCCAAGAGAGTGTCATCTGCGTATGTTATTAAGACTGCAACCTCCGAAAAATTAGAAAAATAATACACTGGAGTATGGGTGCACCTCCCAAACTCTAGATGAGCAGAACTGATCTCTCTTTTGATCTAGCTCTAAGAGCTCAGTAGGGGAAAAACTGAATGGTCAAATTTAATGTGTTGAAAATTTAGATTTATGAATAGGATTAGTGTTTGTTCCTAGGTGTATGAGATATGATAATTTAAATAAATGTATCTAAATTTTACTGACGTGCTTTTTCCACGCGAAACTCTGAAGTCGGTCAGTTGGATAAATTCATTGGACTTTTGTTGATTTATTGCATATTATACTTAATATAATTTTTTTAATCATTTCGCCTCAAGCAAGAAAATAAAGCCACTGAGACGCAAAGGGGGGCAATTAGTTTGAAAAATATGAGAAACAACATTATTAAGGAGAGGAAACGATAAAAGAGCAAGAATTAACGATAAATATTGATATTGCATTTAAAATTTTGAAGGTCAAAGTTTACTAGAAAGCAAGTAGCAGGAAGAGAGTTCCACAAGCGAGAAGTGCGAGGGAAGAAACCGTTAGCATCAAACTTATGGTTACATTTTAGCTGCAAAATTAGAAGACTGTTTTGATTCATGATGATGATATTTCATCATTCTAGAAATAAAGATCTGAAACTTCATCATTATAAAAACGACCTTTCCACCACAAGCAAGAGAGCAGTAGTAAAAAGAACAACACAGACGTATCTTCTTCGCCCCGTGAAAATCCAGAGTTGATGGTTTCAAAAGCTTTCCTTAACCACAAAATGTTTGGAACACTTATAAATAAGTAAGCCCAAATTTTAAAGAAACAAAAGAGGCAGTAAACCTTAGAATATTTAACAGACACAAAACCATTATTGTAAATAACATCACGAAAAAAAATAACCATTCTTGCCATTAATTTCAACACGAGTCTCAAAGTCTTATTGCTGTATGTCATTGTTGTACGTTTTATTCATTTTATTTTCAGTATTAAAAAGAGAAAAGGAATCCTCTATCAATTACAAATACATGTACACGGTGTATCTTACATAAGCAACTCAACATCGACACCATTACAAGACCTTGGAGTCAATCTAGTACTGCGCTTAAATTCATAAAATCTTGGTACCTGTTGTAACCTAGAAAGTGTTACTGAATGTGGAATAACAAAAACGGAGGCAAGAAACGAAATGGTAATCTTTATAACATCAACAAAATACAATACTCGCCAGCGGCGTGAGGTAGGTAAACCACTGCTAGGGGTGGACTACTTAAACAGCATATTACCCATTTACAATATTGTCCAACGTATTTATAAGGATTGCGACATGCCCATTAGTGTTCATAGGTACGGTATATAACAGTATAACGAGGAAAGTTAATCAGAACAATGAAAATAAATATAATATAATACTAAATAATAATAGAAAATAATATTAAATAATAATATTATATTATATTCAATCTATAACAATAATACTTTTCTGGCATAACGTAAACAATTACGGTATGCCAGAAAACATATTATTGTGAAGAGACAAGGCTTAATATCGAAAATCTTTGTAACGGATATTTACGTCGAATATGTCTATTCCCCATCAAATAATCACTGTCTGATGTGCTCTGATAAAATATTAAAAAAATTCTTACATGAAAAGCAAAGGCGCATTCAAATTACACTTAGCTTACTCTGAGAAAGTGTTTATTTTCAGATATTCGATAACTTATCAAATGATGATAATCAAACATTTGTAAGTCAAAACATATTACATCAAAGGAGATAGATCAATCAATAAATCTATCAATCAAATAAGTTTCGACTTCCCTTCAAATGTTCAGGTCCCATACTTATCTTTCGAAGCTACAAAACACATTAATTGACGATAATCTGATCTTTTTCGGGCGAAATGTCAGCATTTTCTCTCTCACACAATTTGGCAGATAGTTCCGAGAAAACACGCTGTCCAGTATGTTTTTCAGGTCATGGACCTTCTTTTAGTTTAATGAGGAACGAGCAACACAATTGGATTCGATGAAATAATATAAGGGGCAGTAATCCTTGCAGAGCACTTAAAATGATAAAGTATTTTGTACAGGATTTTTTGGCTGCGTGCCAGGACAGCCGTGTCATGTCTCATTAATCTGCTTTCGCTCACAAGCACCTCTCTCCTTATATTGTGATTTCCATCTGAGATGAATCTATCTCCAGCACTTTACATGAGATCTTCTAAGTGTGTTTTACCCGGTGGCCTTTTAGCTGTAACGGATTGATAAAACCGGTTTCTGCTCGATGGCCATACTTACATACAACTTAATTGTTCCTTTGAGAGTGCCTTGATATTTCGCTAAAAATCAACGTTCCAGTTTCTATTAGGACATTCAGTTAAAGCCACTTGTTGCTAAGTATGATGGAGATTGCACATTAACTTTTCGATCAGGCTGTCGAACCCTTTTCTTTATGAAAATTATAACTCTGAGT
This sequence comes from Acanthosepion pharaonis, assembly GCA_903632075.3. Classification (NCBI taxonomy): domain Eukaryota; kingdom Metazoa; phylum Mollusca; class Cephalopoda; order Sepiida; family Sepiidae; genus Acanthosepion; species Acanthosepion pharaonis. Next base: position 4,180,161 of record CAHIKZ030000746.1, on the reverse strand, counting down.
CTCTTATGTCAAGAATATTTCCCACCGTATTTATTAAATTTAATCCTACACTTAAATTTAACACACCTTGAGCACTTCCATCGACTAGACAGTCAGGTGCCAATTCGATTCGGATGGTTACAGTATTTCGCTGTTTTAATCATTAACACATTGGCTCCGAAACCTTCTTTTATTTGTTATCCCAACATTATATCTTAATTAATATTGGCATACATGACTTTGTTTTAATATTGTTTTATATATGAGGCAAGGATATCATAGATAATATTTATTACCCACGATCAACCAGTGTGTCGATCGGTACCTAAGTCCATTTAACAACCCAGAATCCTACAAAACCCACACGAATGCATGGTACAGCTCTGTGTTAATAAAAAAAATGAGCCGAAAAATCACAGTAGAAATTCCAAAAGGAAAACTAAATAAAAAACAAAAAGATAAAAAAATACTTATTTTTTTTTAATAGAAATGTTTCTGGTATATTATGATCTCATAAACAATCAATCATAGCTCCCCATTCCCAATAATCCACATAGAAAAAAAAAAGAGAACGACACTTCAGAGGATCGTGTGGGCCTTGCAGACATACCAAAACGACCTTCCCGTGGGTCATGTGGGAGCCAACGTCTTAAATGATGCCTCAGTCCTACTGACAAGATGGGAAGTCTGTTGTGTTGATTTCAACCAATTTTGACATCATAGTTTTCTTTCTCCTAGACTGGCTCTTAACCAAGGCTAGAGAGAGCTCTGTAACCCATAACCGGATGGAGAACAAGTGATGGATTCCAACCAAAGAGCTTTACCAAATAAAAGAAATTTGAATAGAAAATATTCCATTAATTTTCTACCAGATAGAAAAGCAAAATGTTTGGCAAGAAATTCTCGTCAGTATTTAAAAAAGTGCTGTAATATTTAGCGGATTTAAGAAATTTCCTGAAAAATGTTTTACTAAAAATACTTTTTTTTAATATGAAGATTTTATAAAATCCAGCTAAAATGAACAGTAAATATTCGGTCAATGAATGCCGAATGTTTCTTGTATAGAAACAATTAAACACGTCTCTCTTACACAATTTGGCAGATAGTTCCAAGAAAACACTTTGTCCAGTATGTTTTTCAGGTCATGGACCTTCTTTTAGTTTAATGATGAACGAGACACACAATTGGATTCGAAGAAATAATATAATGGGCAGTAATCCTTGCAGAGCACTTAAAATGATAAAGTATTTTGTACAGGATTTTTTGGCTCATACTTCTGAGACCAACGCCACTAAGAGAAGCTCCTGACAAGCTTTCTTGGTATTACAAAATTTTCGAGGCGTCCTTCCTTAGTGAATCAATCCACTGGAAAGAAAAGAGGATGTATCATCGTAAACGTGGCACCCTTATAACCATTAACACGCTCTTTTCTCACGGATCTTACGAATCACAGGTAAGTCGCGACAGGCATAGATTCTACGCTCCAGGTTCACACTTTTGGAATGCATCTTTGACAATCCAAATACGTGTTCGGATCTTAGTGTCAAACTTTCTGTCCTCTGTTAGAACACTTCCCAGATATTTAAATTCCTGTACCTGCTTGATTTTAGTATACCCGACCTACCTAAAGCTCATAAATTTTTGTCATGGTACTTACCTAGACCGACAGAATGAACTCCTCCGAACAATATATATATATTACGCCTCTCAAGGGAGACGAACAGTATCAGAACAGTATTAGTACGGATTTGGTATTAGGACGGTAGTGAATCGAGTCAAGCTAATAGCAGTCACGCAAACCCAGTCGGACAGTCTTACTAACCCTTTCACTTTGTATTATTTCTCGTGTAATATATTCTTTGTCATTTCTACTGTTGTGTTTCGTGTTGTTCTTCCATGGTCCTAACCTTGGAACATAACAATTTCTATATTTTCTTCTCTACAACTATGATGTAATATCGAATCCTACGTATGGCGGTAGAATCCCATAGCAAATTCTCTAATCGTTTTTGTATCTCGACTGTGGCAAAATCGTAAATTAATCCTTCTTTTCACTTCAATAACTGTACATCATCAATACATGTTGGTTGATAAAACAAGAAGAAAAATTAAACGATCATCAACTGAGATTTTTAATGAAGCCCACGAAAAATAAAAATTACTGGTAGTTTTATTGAATTACATAAGAAAGTTCATCACAAAAGTTAGTGGCAGTTTCATGCGGCAAACTTGGAAATCTGCAATCGTCAAAATTAGTACCGGATTACTGATTGAATCAGATTCCTTATTGCCTTATTATTGATGGCCAAGATGTAATACCTTTTGTGTGCGTGTGTGCTTCAGTCAGCGGTTTCAGTTCAAACGTTCTATTTTATTTCAGAAATCATTTTCAGCCTTGGTATTAACTTTACATTAAAGGATGCGGAAAACTGCTTCGTGCAAAATTACGTAACAGTTTCTCAGTTGAAAATCAGGAGTCCTGGTGCTAAGAATGCTGTCCGAAGCAGTGCCAATTTGGGCTTTTTTTTCTATATTAAATGCTCAGCTATTGTTATTTAAAACTAATGAAGCAGTTGTGTAGCTCATTTCTGAGATAGCTTATCACCAGTTTTACGATCGCGGTAACGACTAGCTACGACGGGTTGGTGGGGATATCTGTGAAATGTGTCAAGTCAGTCGAATGGCCCGTCGCTTGAGTTCACCTTATTAAAAGCCATTCAACAGGATTTTACGTCACTCGATCAAGAAGCTAATTGTTATCTAATCGATTTTGAACAACTAATTGAACTGTCTATGAGCATGTAATTTCATGGTTAGTGACACTGCGTGTATCTTCTTAAACTCTTTGTCCCATCGGAATTTAAACAGACGAGACGATGACGGCACTTAATAAACCTTTACAGTACTAATGTAAAAGAGGGGTTTAATTGTATGGGATATTCATGACCATTTAGTTCTTTTCAATAGGTTTATACCCATGCAATTTTGAAGAAGCTACAAAAGGACCCGACAAGTGAGCAACGAGCGAGTTTTAGAGAAAACGGAAACACAAAGGAAACTTATGCTTAACATCTGGAAGAGAGAGTTAAAATTTCTAGGGCATATAATGAGGAAAGAGGGCTTGGAAAATCTAATACTCACAGGGAAGATTGAAGGAAAGATGGACACAGAGAACAATGACTTACTCAGTGAGCTTGAGTGACGGAACCAAATTTGGGAGAAGTAACAAAAAGACAAGAGCTACAAAGGACAGGATTTTGGGAGAACCATGATCGCCTACGTCCTGACGGGACAAGACACATAAAAAGGTTTTTCAATTATTTTTTTTTTCATGCTTTTTTTTTGTTTTTGCTTTGGCTTTTCTTTTGTGGTTTGTTTTCTTTTTCTATTGTTTTTATTTCAATTTTCTTGTTTGCTTTTTAGTTTTGTTTCTCCTTTTTATTATTATTTTTTTTCATTTTTTCCCTCCTTTTCATTGTTTATATTTATCTTTATAACTTTGTTTTTATTTGATTTTGTTGTTTGGTTTTATTATTTTTCATTTTTCTTTCGTTGTTTTTCTCTTCTTTCGTTGTTTTTCTTTTCTTTTGTTGTTTGTTTTTCTTTCGTTGTTTGTTTTTCTTTCGTTGTTTGTTTTTATTATTTTTTATTTTCTTTTTCTATTGTTTTCTTTTTCTATATATTTGTTTTTCTTTTGTTTTAGTTTGACATTTTTTGTTTGTTCTTAGTTTCTTCTGTTTCATTTTTATCACTTGTTTTTATTTTATTTTTTATTTTTCATTCGTCGTTTTTTTTTCTTTTGTGTCTTTGCTTTTCTTTCGTTGTTTTTCTTTTGTTTCTTTTATTTTTTCTTTCTTCTTTTACTTTCGTTGTTTGTTTTTTATTTTCTTTTGCACTGCATTTATATTTTATTTGTTGTATACTTTATATTTTTCATTTGTTTTTGCTTTTATTTTATCTTCTTTTGTTTTTTGCTTTTCATTTGCTTAAATAGTCCCTAGTTATGGCTATGGCTATGCACTTAAGGGAAGAATCGTTCGCATTGACTCGATGATCCCGACTATGGTCGATTCGTTTTTTTTCTTTCTCAAATCTGGGTGATCTAAAACGTTTGTCACTTCATCCTCAGTTGTTTATATTTGTTCGGAAATATATATCGTTACTGTTAGGATTTCGTTTATTATTGACTAGCAGTAGATCCCGGCGTTGCCCGGGAATGTAACAGTGAGAGATAGATCAAGTATCGACCATCATAAAGACTGAAAAATAAAATTGACAAAGATTATTGTTTAAAGTTGACGGACACGCATGTCTTAATTAGTTTTTTTTTGTTTTTGTTTTTTTTTTACGAATTGGTCAAACCCAAACTCAAACAAAAACATTGTTTTCAATCGTTACGAGTCTACCGATTGAATAGAATTTTATTACAAACAATTGTCTTGTAAATGGAATTTTAAAAGCATTCTGAATGTAAAAATAAAGAAAAATGTGTGCAAGACAATAAGAAACACTACCTGCCAAAAAAAAGTGAAGTTTTGTTGAAATCGGTTGAAAAATGTAGGAAATCCGATCCCATATATAAAGAAACACACACACACACAAACAACCTGGGTTTAATAATAAGTATAACTCGATATGAGTTGTCCCCCTTTCATTCTGGCGATAGAATCGTGTTTTATCTTGTTTTCAAATTGATTTCGTGCAAAACAATTGAGTTTTTCCAATTTTTGGCGCTGTCAGAACCACCGCAAGGTAATTTTACGCAGTCCTGTGAAGTTTTGTTGAAATCAGTTGAAAAATGTAGGAAATCCGATCCAATATATAAACGTACAGACACACACACACACAATCTGCGTTTTATAATAAGATTTATCATCATGAAATTTTTATGTATGGGTGCGTTTTGTAGGTCCCCTGAGTGTATGAGATATTATGGTACATGAAGGATTGAGTGGAGACGGATAGGTTCTTTTGGTGGATGTGCAAATTGTGATGAGTTAATGGGCCGTGAATCGGATTAGCTAGGTATAGGATAGTAAGTGACGACCAGTCTCCATCCATTCCCCCTCTTTAGGTCTTGTGCCTAAATTTCATATTTTATGCAATGGATCTTGTATTGTTTGAAGGTGTTACTATTATTGTATCTGTGATTTACAAAGTCTCTCCTACAAACGGGCATTACAAAATTGGCGACGTGTATTCGTTGAACTTACACGAGGAAAAAAAAATATACGTATTCTAAACGTCGTAATAGGATATTCAGTATTATTTACCACTTCACCAAACAGACGACATATTTGCAGGACTACAGAGAAATAACTAGGCGAAGTTATTTAAAAATTAATCTACAAAATATTCAGCGGAGTACAGCAAAATGAAAGAAATAAAAGTTATCATGATTCAAATGTTGACGCTGTAAGAACAACAGTTACAGCAACAAGAACAACATGAACAGCAATTACAATTACAACCACAACACTCAAACGATTTTAAATTCAGAGTTATCATTCTTCTAGAGTGGTTGACCGTCAAGGCTAAAGAATACAGTTTTCCCTGCTGAAAAAAAGAGAAGGATTTATAATTCTTTCCAAAGTGCATATTATAAGATTAACATAAAAAGCAAGTTATGTCAATGGAAATAATGTCGTACTGAATATGTTGACATTCAGCGCTACTATAAACAAAAGGCTAGGATGACGATATATTATTGTAATTTAACCACGCACGCATGGTCCCTACCAGTTATAAATAGGAGCAGGTATTGCCTTTTGGAGAGGGAAGTTTCCAGCAGTCAGCTCTGACATTCGGACCGAATATTCTTACTGTAACACTCTCGTTTGTGTAAGTTTGTATTACTGTTTCTGTTAATATATTTGTTTTGCTCAGTTTATCTCTTGTGTCTTTATCTCTGGTCCTAACAAGGCCACAACACCATATTAAAATTAGAAAGAGTAATAACAGCTACTGGACTTGGGAAAGTTGTTTTTCTGAAATCATTTATTTTTTTAAACTGAAAGTAGTAAAGGGCGCCCAGTAAATGATTGTCAAATGTTTCCTTATAAGGAAACGTTTAATGTTACCATTACCATTAGAGAGGAGGAGAAAGGATAATGAAATTTGATCTTAGCCCGATGGCTAGGGGGTTAAGAAAAGAGTAACTTGAGTAACACTAGATGCTTATAAGGAAACGAATAATATAACTGTTATCATTATTATATGTTCTAAAGTGAAAGCAAAGACCTTGGCCGGAATTTGAACTCAGTTTGCCAATTCACTTTCTGTACTGATAGCCAGTACGCTATGTGCACGACCCGTTAATGAGATAAAAGGTTATTTTAACTAATATCATTAAAATTATACTTTTTTTTTCGACAATGTTTTTCCATAATTGACCGTGAACCAAGGTTATTTCAAAATCAGCATTTCTGTGTAATTAGACTAATGGCATGTTCCTATTTAACCTGAAGGATTGATTCGTGTACAATAATTTAAAATACGTCATCACCTTAGGATATATATATATATATATATGTATAGCTTCCAGCAATTTTTAAAAATATAAATAAAAAAATAAAGGATCAATAAAACTAATTAAATTAGAAATGGAAAAGCGAAACATTTTCACAGATTTTGATAAATTAATTTTTAAAATAAATTTCGACGAAATTACAATTTTTTCCCCAAAGTTAAAATTACCTACTTTGCTCAGAAAGCACCCGGTTTGAAACATTAAAAAAAACTCATTATTGATATTCATTACAGATTTAGTAATTGTATGCAAATGTTGGTCCACAGAATCGATATATCCTGTTAAAAGCATATTTTCGAGTTGCTTTTATCTATAAAAAATATAAGTATGAAACTCAACAACATTTTACTTAGGCTGCCTCAATACCTCATTAATGATATAGTCACACGTTTTAATGCTTCCATTTCATGGCCATGAGAGGGACTCACGCGTTATGTACATTTAATTACGTGACTTCCTCACACGAAGCGCTTTTTAAAGTTTTACTTCACTTCTTGATTTTATTTTTATTTCTTTTTCTTTGTAAGATTTCGATTACCTCTGAAGAATTTCGCAATTGCTAATACTGAAAGACAGAAAAAAAAAAAAATAAAAAAGAACAGAATCTTTAAGGTTCCGGTAAAATCTACCGCGAAAATTGAAAAGCACTGTGTCATTCATAAAAAAGAGAAAGGATTGAAAAGGTTTTACCCGAGTTAATTGAACAACCACAGCATAAAATATAACTATGAAAAAATGTAAAAAAATTAAAAAGCATGCAAATTAATATTTCAGCCATTACTGATAGATAACTTTCTATTAAGTATGAAATTATTCCGTTGCATATCAAAATGATATGAGTTTATCACTTGCCAATATTTCAAATCATTGCTGGCGGTAGCGTTCATGTTCAAATTTAGAATGATATTTCTAACGCTGATTTCCTCAGCAAATACATCTTTCAGATTTGAAGTGGAAAGTTATTTAGTGTCGAGAAGTTCTTCGTTAAATTGTTTAAAATCCTAAGCGGTGTTAACTTTCTATGAACTCGAGTAATAAAAGGTGGGTAGATATAATTTCTAAGTCTGAAATAGTCTCTTTCAGTAGCATAAGAGATACCTATTCTCTTGAGTGGATTTGTTTGTCTAGCCCCTATTCAGAACAGTTCTTCAACGACTGGTTATCGTCTCTTCTTTCCGTTTTTTTTTTTTTTACAATCTCGAAAAACGTTTCTTCTCTCAAGGCAACATTTCTGTAAAATCTCAGATCCATATTTCTATGCTTGGTCATACAAACTCCTCAGGTAAGTTTCTATCTTGCTATAAATATTCCCGTGAGGGTCAAGTTTTCCAATCCCTCCTTCTTTATTATGTTTCCAATGAATTTTATCTGTCTCTTCCTGATTCTGATTAAAAGTGTTTTTTTTTTTCTGTTGCCTTTTTCTTGAAGATTTCGACCCATCTTTCTGTACAACCTCATTTTCTCATTTTTACTACCTCTTGTTTTTTCCTCATCCGTAGAGAGATTGTTCAGCATTCATTACCCTATAAGGGGAACGATATCAACTAACAATCAAGAAACCTTTTCTTTGTTTCTAACGATATTTTTTTCATCGTTTCTCATCAACTTGCTTAGATTTTAAAATTCTTCTTTCGCCAGTCCAATGTTCGGATTTCTAAGTCACTTTCCTTATCCGTTGTAAAAATACAACTGTAATAACTTTAGAAAAAAATCATAAAATATTATGGTTGCTTAAGTTAAAATTGTTACGTCAGTACTTTCCTTGAACGGTTTCTGTTTTCCACCAAATCCACAACAAGTGAAACTATAGTAATAATAGTATTGGGCCGTGTTGTGTCGGAAACCTACCACCCCTCTTGAAGATGAACTTGTCTGTGAACAAAGACTTTAAATAGTGGCATGTCAGTTGACATGGGAGGAGACAGAAGACAGAGAAGTTCTTAGCTGAGCTAGTTATTGACTACTCAGGCGATTTCTGTACCGTTTTACCAACCTATTAAAACCCTTTTTAGTGTTACGTGTTATTTGGCCTTTGTCTCTACTAACCCCAAATCAACATCATAACAGGTCGAAACGAAAGGTGCTTTATGTGATTTCGTTTCAGGTGGAATGAAATTTATAACATATATACATATTTCAACGTAATACATTAATAATACTAATTTTTACATTAAAAAAAATGTATCATTTCATTTTTTTTGATTAGTTTCAACTATTTTATTAATTTTGAACACCATGCCTCAGGAGCTCGATATATATTACATTATCTGAGTCCTAACCATCGAGTTTATTTTTGTATCTATCACTGATCTATGATATGGTCAGGGATTTTGTAAATAGATCTGGCCGAGGAATCTTCAGCACTTTTATGTACATCTGAAAAAAAAAAAAGTTTTGGAATTGGTCGTCCCAAGAAATTATCAGAAATTATAATCTGCTCTGTGATTTATTTATTATGCCATATTTATTTTTTTTATTACGGCTTATCAACCCATTTCAGGTTATTTAAAACCAGAAAATATTTTCAGACTATTAGAATTGTTTTTGGAGATAATAAGTGTTTAGTCTTACTAATTAACCCATAGATGGGGGAGAAGCGGTAGTTTCAAGAGTATTTTGCGGGTAAGTGAACAAAACGAATCCAACGGGAATTTGAACTCGGCTCTCTGATTAATAATTCATAGTCATTGTCCATTACACCACCCGCACATCCAAGTTTACAGTATCTAATATTGTTAAGTGGTTATTCAACCAGATACTGACTCGACGTTGCTTAATTTTGGTGATCGTACAGAAACTGGTGTTTCAATGTGACACAGCCGTAAGCCTAATTTATTATGAGTTCAGGCTACATATTTTTCTACTCCTGTGTTTTTTCTCTTTCTTCCACAGATATGAAGGGTGCGAGTTCGATTCTCACTTGTTTCGATTTCATTCATTGGTTAATAAAATTGTAATAAAAAGCAAAAAAAAAATGCAGATATTAGTTAAAAATTAAATATCTATATTTTAGTGACAAAAACGAAATGACAGAATTAGATATGCTTAACATTTTTATGATTTATATTTAAATATAAAACACTTGAAGACATCGGGTGTAGCAGTTTTTGAAAACCTATTTTTAGATTCGAGCCGAGTTCGAATTCCGGTCGAATCCATTACATTCACTTACGTGCTAATACCCTTGGGAAAGGTATGAATCCTCTTCTTATCTAAATAGCCGGACAGATCGTGTTCTATAGTCTTGGATAACAACTGGTCTACCGCAGAAAGAAATGGCAGCTTACTGCGGGAAAAATTTGCCTATCAGACATGTATCGAAAGATACATGATCGCTTACGCGTGTATCATGCATGGCACATAACTGACTGAGTTTTAGATTAAAGTCTTAACTAGAAAATGTTTTCAAAACCTTTCACACGCATTCAACTGACATTTACACACTCAAAAGTCCGCGTTGCAGAGCGCGTACAAGATCTGATCCCAAAGATGCTGATTTTAATCAAAACAGAAGAAGGAAATTTAACCCTGTAAATTAAAATCTGAGAAGCCGACGTCCTGAGAATTCAATAGCAGACAAATGACCGCACTGTTTGAGAGATGCGGTATTTCAATAAATTTTACTAATGATGCATGAAGCATTATTGATTGAAATCGAGACAGCAACAATCTTGAAACATGATAGTCAATTTGAAAGAGAAAGTATGGCGCGCGTATCTGTTAGTTCACTTCTGATTTAATAACATCATCTCAAGAAAAGCAATTTCAGTGACCAGAAAGCCAAAACAATATATATACATATATATTGTATATTTGGACAACAAACCTTTTTTTATACATGTTTCACTTAAAGTGACTAACAAGGAAAATGTCATATTTTTTTAAGAAATTTTTCTAAAGTTATTACAGTTGTCTTTTTACAACGGACAAGGGAGGTGACTAAGAGATCCAAACACGCATTGGACTGGCGAAAGAAGAATTTTAAAAGCTAAGCAAGTTGATGAGAAACGAAAAAAATCTTTGGAAACAAAGAAAAGCTTGCTTGATGGTTATTTGATATATTTCCCTTTATATAGTAGTGAATGTTGGACAATCTCTTCACGGAGAAAAAACTAGAGGCAATAGAAATGTAGTTCTACAGAAGGATACTAAACTTTCCATGGACGGAGCGCAGTCTTCAAGAAAATGGTAATAAAGAGGAAAGAGGGATTGGAAAACTTAACCCTCACATGAATATTTATGGCAAGATAGCAACTTCCTGACGAGTTTGTGTGAACAGATGGCAGAGTAGAGTGGTGCTTAGCTTAGGGAGAAAACTGCTAAGAGCCACATAAGATAGCAAGTTAGAGAAATCCGGAATTGCCTATGACCTGAAGGGACGCGGTTCATAAAAGAAGAAGAAGAAGAAGAAGAAGAAGAAAAGGAAAAAGAGGATGATGAAGAAGACTAAGAAAAAAAAGAAGAAGAAGGATGAGGAGAAGGAGGAGGAAGACGAAAAAGTCTATAAAGAAGAAGAAGAGGAGGGGGAAAGTCTATAAAGAAGAAGAGGAGGAGGAGGAGGAGGAAAAACTCTATAAAGAAGAAGAAGAAGAAGAAGAAGACTATGAAGAAAAAGAAAAAGAAAAAGTAGAGAGTGCAGAAACTGCCCGGAATTATTATTATCTCAAGCGCTTTCGGCCAATTCGTTAGCCATTTTCAAGGAGTTCCTTGTTTTCAACGTTTCTGTCCTAAGGTGTATTTTGTTGATATTAACAACGTACCCCTTGTAAACGGTTAATGAATTGGCCGAAAGTGTTTGGGGCAATAATCATTAGGGGCTGTCCTGCACCCACTAAGACACTCCAAAAAGAAAACTGCCAGAACATTAGCAAAATTTAATAAAAAAAACTCATAGGATAGTTCTTATCTGTTACATGCAATGAAACACGTATGCGGGTGCGCGCGTACAAACACAACATGCGCACGCGTACACAGCTATATCATGTTGAAACATTGGTTCTCGTACGATCACCGAAGTTAAGGAATGTTGAGCCTAGTCAGTAGCTAGATGGGTGAACGCTTGGGAATACCAGGTATTGTAAGCTTGGGTGTGCTTGTAGTGTAACGGATAACAGCTCGGAAATGGATTCGCGGTCTATTTCCAGTTGGGTTCGTTTTTTTCACTTATGTGCAAATACTTTTGAGAAAGGCATGAATCCACCTCTTCTGACTTCAGCTATGGTTTAATTGGTATGACTCGTATCAGTAAATCATTATCTCCTCCAAAACTGTAAGAATCTAAAATATTCTCTGGCTTTAAATAAACTGCAAAATGTTGATAAATCGTAAAAAACAAATCAATCAATCAAACATGCAAAAGAAGGACATTTCTACATTGACATGTTTCGCCGATGATCCGGCGTCATCAGAAAAAAATATTTTTATTTCACAATAATAAAATATACGTTTCCGTGACAAAACATGATTAATGTTAAGTAAACTACAAAATCTCGTACAGAAGATAGCGAGAGAATGCGAGAATATTGGAATAAACATAAGCTACAAGAAGACAGAATGCATGATCATCAGTAAAACGTTGAGGCTAAAATGTGATTTGCAGGTCGAGGGCATTAAAAACAAACATGTGCGGAAGTTCAAACATCTGGGAAGTGTTCTGATGGAGGACAGTATGTTTGACGCTGAGATCCGAAGTCGGATCGGGATGGCAAATGGATGCATTTCAAAAGCTGGGCAGAGTACTGTAAGACAGGAGGATTTCTTTGGTGACAAAGAAAAGAATCCTGAGCTGCTACGTGGCATCTGACCTTCTATACGGCAGCGAATGTTGGACTATCTCCTCAAAGATAAAGAAGAGACTCGAGGCAGCGGAGATGTGGTTCTACAAAAGGGTGCTAAGGATATTATGAGGCGAGCGTGTGAGCTCCGATGAGGTCTTGGAGAGGATGCAAACAAAAAAGAAGATTATACTTAACATAAGGAAGAAACAGATGGAATTTCTGGGACACGTAATGAGAAAGGAGGGTCTGGAGAATCGGATATTCACAGGTCGAATAGAGGGAATAAGAGACAAGGGAAAACAACGCATAATATACCTGGTGGGCTTAAGTCAGTAGATGACAGAACGTGGTTTGGGAAGTTGGCAGAGGTACGAAACTTATTGAGAGCTACAAGGGAGAGGGAAAAGTGGAGAGCCATGATCGCCTACGTCCTGAAAGGACACGGCACATAAAAAGAAGAAAGGTTGAACGTTTCATTTTATTTACGTCTGGTTTTCTCCAATTTCAATTACGCACCCGCTTGTTTTAGTAAGTATTTTTGTAAGATCAGGAGATAACCGGAAGCGGGCTAGTCGTAGAGAACGCATAAATCAAACAATGTCCTCACCCAAAAGGGCGAAATTCTCTTAAATTTCTCACTCTCCAGTCGGTCATTTATCTGGGTCCGAACCGGCGATTGTGTTTTGTATCCGTCTTTGACAAGATACGATATTTAGTCACTTTGTCAGAGATTTTGTTACTGGATCGGGCCGTACATTTTTGATTTTGTTGTAGGAAAGAAATACTGAATTGTACTGCTTAGAGGAGGAATCTATGATGACTATTTTCAGTTAATTACTGATTTCCAACCCGAACGACCTTATTTGAAAGTATCTTCAGTTTTCTTTCTGCATTGAAGAAAAAAAAAAGGTGATCACTTAACTTAACATGGTAGTGCCCTAGGTTTAGAAAGATAAATCTGACTATACTATTTAACCCATAGCTTTTTGAGGGAGAAGTGACGGGTTTATACCTTTCGAAGACATTAGTGCGAAAGGGGACGCAACTGACTAAGCGATAATTTCAACACGGTTCGCCGGTGCCCACTTACCACACAAGTAACATCCATTTACAATCGTTCGCTAGTCCTGGGTAAGACGATACACTACAACTGGCTGTTACGGTTTTTTGGGTATATACTATCTATAACCAGTGAGCGAGTCAAAATGACTTATTTCCCTTTATAGTCTACCAATAGAAGATTAACCAATCAGGAGCCGCAGAACACTGTATCCGTCGTGTATAAAGGCGTCCATCTTTTAACCCTACCGGAAGGACCAGAGCCAACTTGTCAGGCGAACACGACAGAAGGAAGAACTACACTCTGCTGTGATATCCACTGCGAACCTGAACTACGCTTTCCTACTGTCTCCGAAATATTCACTGCCAACCTCTGGATTCTATACTCGAAGACGACCGTTATGAAAATGTCTAACACTGGCAGTATGGAGATTAGAGGTTTTGAGGAGCGTTATCAGGTCCACCCTTTTATCTGTAATTGAAGGCATACCCTTGCGTTCAAAATATTTACTTTTAGGCATCAAATAGCTCACAGAAATGAATATGCCGCTAAACAATACCAACGTACCAACAATTATTCTCACTGGCAAAAAGACAAACTAATCATTCTATTCCTTCAGATATCATATCGTGTTTCTGATAATACACCTCACTGTACTGAATGGTACTACCTAGAGGAGGAATCTACGATGACTATTTTCAGTTAATTACTGACTTCCAACCCGAACGAACCTACTTGAAAGTATCTTCAGTTTTCTTTCTGTGTTGAGAAAAAAAAAGTGATCACTTAACTTGAAATTACTTGTGAAAATAACAATACAAACGTTTATGAAAGTACCGTTCCAGCTGGTGGAAATAATAATTATTAAATTTAGCTATGTTTCTGCGACCAATGTGTGGATTACAAGATGTTTCAGAACCTAGAACTGTTCTCCTGAGCTTTCGTGCAACAAAATGCGCACGGCAGAGATTTGGTCTCGCTAAGAACCGAAGCAAACTTAACACTTAATTCCTCTGCAATATATTGAGCCAGGCTAATCACCACGCACACATGTACATGCTAGGCTTAAAAGTTAAAACTATTACATCAAGACTGGTTTCTGTATATTTCCCAAATCTGACAAATCACGAATTAACAATAGAACACTTTCGTTGCAAAACAATGATTTATGTTCTGACAACTATAGTTTTTCATAACTTCTCATTCTTTTGATGCCATGTCCTTTCAAGACGTGGGCATTCATGGTTTTCCACAGATTCATTTTTCACCCTGTACGAGGCCCGAGAGCCAGTCAAGGTAAAGGGTTACAGAGTAGAAGGCACAACTTATACGGATATATGTAGAAGATAATGGTTAACGCTACCCTTGAACAGGTTAAGTTTGTAATGGTGATTTTCTAAGCGTAGCTTAGATGTGGCACAAGGCCGAAAGTATGGGGCACCCAGTGAGGATCGAACTTACTACCCAGTCGTGCTTTTTCTAAGGAGACAAGCTTGCTCACTATTACAACAAGTCGAAATTTCCAATATGGGGCACCAGGTGAGGATCGAAATCATCACTCAGTCGTAATTGTTCTAGCGAGACAAGCTTTCTAACCGTTACACCAAGTTGACGTGCCCAATGGTGATATTCAAAGCGTAGCTTAGGTGTAGCACAAGGCCGAAAGTTTGGGGAACCCAGTCGGAATCATTTTAGCGAGACAAGCTTGCTAAACTGTTATCTTGCCCAGTGGTGATTTTCTACACGTAGCTTAGATATCACAAGTCAGAGGGTATAGGGCACCCAGTGATGATAGGACTCACTACTCAGTCGTAATTCGTCTTGCAAGACAAGCTTGCTAACCATTACACCACGCCGAGGTGCCCAGGTTAAGATATTAGTGACCGGAAAGCAGCCTCTTTTCATTTGGTTCCACAAGGCAGTCGTTCGTGGGAAGAAACTGCTTAAGTGGAACTTACATCCCATCAGGGTAACATGACAGGAATCAGGGAGGCTAGTAGCCGTAAAGATTAGGACTGGTGAAACTATGAGTAGTTCATCTGAACATTCTCCATGGAAATAGCGATAGATCGGCGAGAGGCTCCATACATCTCTCGTCTGTGTAAGGTGGAAAATAATTCGTAACCCACGGGGCTGAAGAGACGCTTTTGTACCCTGTCGAGAGTGGAATGTGACGACTGAGCAGCTGACGTCCATATATAACAGCAGCAATCCATTTTCGACCCGATCAAGCTCTTGTAAAGGTAAAGGATAGAGGGAGGGATCTGTTACTTGAGCGGTACAGGAAACTGATCTGGGAATTGTTATGTCTTCTTACGAAAGATAGTGAAATGATTTCCCGTTGCCTTCTCTACAGTTTTGCGTTCGACGTAGTCCTAGTGAATACATTTCAAATGCCTCGGTGTATGGATCAATTATAACAAAAAAAAAATGGTAGACATTGAACATAGGATAGGCTGTACTGGAGCAATTTCGCACAAAACAACAAGTTGCTACAAAAGCAAAAATTAACCTATAAGCTTGAATCATGTTCTTAAATAGTCTCATCAGATCGAGACTTTCATGAGGATGTCATACATGGCACCAGGCTCATTCAGAAATACCACCATAACTGTCAGTTGTATACAACCACTTTTCAGCGCTATGGTTGAAAATGGCTGCGATCAAGTGAAGTCTGTAGGTTTTACTAAGGACCATACTTTGTCAGTTCTTTTTGCCTGGCGATACAGTATCACAAGCAAGTAATTTTACTAAATAACAGAAACCGTATCACATGAAGATTTTCAACAGTTTCAACAACTAAAATGGATAGCACATGTAACTCGAAGAAAGAATAATGACATAATCAAAATGCTGATGCTTCTCACAACTTCAACCAAAAGGCAAGAAAAGAAATTCCATTAATACTAGAAAGAGCAATAATAGCTACTGAACTTCTAAAACTTATTATCCTGACTAATTCTTTTAATAGAAAGATTTTTATAAATTTCAACCGGTAGCTGTACTGGCTGATCGGTCAATGAAAACCAAATATTTCCTGATAAGGAAACGGCTAATATTATAATTAATTTTACCATCTTTCATCTAAGGATAGAAAAGTATACTCGGCTATTTACCCGATAACCGATGCGAGATGATAGGGGTTGACGCCTTCTGCAAGTGAATACTACGAAAGTAAATACAGCGGATTAATGAGGAAAGGGGGCTTCGAAAAATGATACACACAGGACAGATTGAAGTCAAGACGGACAGAGGAAAACAACGCATAACTTATCTAGAGAGCTTGTGTAAATGGATGACAACAGAGTTTAAGAGAGATAACAAAAAAAACAAAATTTATTAAGAGCTACAAAAGACAGGAAAATGTGGACGGCCATGATCACCGACATTCTGAAGAGACACGGCCCACAGAAGAAGAAGAATTCTGTTCGCCGATTCCACTTTTCGCGTTCCTACCATAAATTGCCAGAAAACTTAGCTTCGGAGTAGTGATTATCAAGTTAGTCGTATCCATTTATTAATACTGTCAACATTTCAATCTCTATAGATTAAGATAAACGATGTTAGCATCGTGAAGAAATGGTTAATCATCTAAGTTGGCCACTTGTATTCGAGGATACCCGCCTACTATTGCGGCTAGCCAATCCCTGTCGCAGACGCTTGCTCAGGCGCATTTGTGGTTTATACTGCAACAATGCTGAGCAGACCTTAGTTACAGTTTCTGGGAAAGAGCGTGTTATCTAGCGTGATCAACAATTTGAAGAAGGCCAGCAAGCTCAAACCCTTCGTGCACAGCTATCGACAGGCTTAAGGTTCCGTCTACCCAATTTTACACACAAGGCTTAGGTCAACCTGTGGTATGGTTTCAGGAACTTTCCAAAGGTGCCGCATGCCGGGATCGATCCCTCCAGTCCGATAACATCAGGAAGTCACCTTCCTGACAAATCGACCGTGGTGAAATTCGAACCCGGGTCTCATCAGACAAAATGCGAACATTCTAACCACTCGGCCATCAATCAGCTAATACTACAATTATAATTCTTGTGAATTTGATCCTTACTAAGTACCTTACTATGTTTTGCCAGTCCAAACTAATCTTAAGAAATACCGTGCGTACTTCGTAATTAAATATTCATTATCAAACACGCCATGCTATTACAAATATATTGAGTTTGTGCACCGGAACTTGTAGACTTCTGCCAGTTCAGCTAAATATAATAAATGCCTGGTCTTCATGCAAATGATTACAATTGTAATAAAATATGATCCTGACCTGGTACTTTACTCTTATGGCTTTGTTGCAGATTTAGCTATATTTTGTAAAATATCTAAAAAAAAAAAAAAATACTGCTACAACTTTCAAGAGGTTTGTAGATGAGCGTTTTTATTTTAACTCTTAAATTTGAAAAAAGCTGCAATTCTCGGATAGTCGTTTATTGTCATTCTCTACGGATCATTCCTTTGAAATAAAAATGAAGAATAAATATAATTTCAAAAACATAGTGTAATTAGCAGCACCTTTTTATACATATAAAAAAGAGAGTGCTTAAAAAAATCATCCCGCGCGAAGTTAAGGCCTTCCTTAAGCTAATTTTATCCCCACTGCCATAAGTTATAAACTTAACCCCAGATGACCCCTTCAACCCATCGCGATTTCATAATAATATTATTTAATCTAACAATGATATGATTATCATATTATAACTCTACTTGTTCCTTAGCGCGGACGCTACGTCCTGTCAATACCTCATTATGCACTTTTTTCGTTTTGGTTGCGAGGTAAGACGGAAAAGACATACCAGAGAGAGAGAGAGAGAGAGCTTAGCTCCAGTGAGAAAAAAGAAAGAAAGAGAGAATAGGGAGGAAGCGATAACACTCTCATGTGTTTAACGTTTGCTTCAGGGAAATGAAAACCCTTGTCAATTTCAAACCTTTTCATTTATACCTCATTACTTCTTAAAATAAAGACCAGCATTCATATTTTTGATTGTTATTGCAATATTTTTTTTATTGTTACGCTCAAATATTTAACGATGTTACAATGGAATTTTCACGTGTATTTATAGACAGAGAACTGGCAAAGTTCTTATTCCATCATTAAACCGTGAAATATTCTTGTGTACTAGACACTAATATTATTATTGTTTTATTTTCTTTGTTTTATAGTGTATACGCATTTCTTTCCGGGGTCCCTACCAGAGACCTAAGGTCAGAAATGGCATCAAGACATCTTCCACTGAGTAGTTTTGAAAATAAATCGTACATATTTTACATTGATAAAGCCCTTCGTAATGTGTGGGCTGTACTTATGTGTAATTTGTTTTCTTTAAGGCATGGACTACCAGAGATTCCTTCAGTGCTTTACTGGAATCTTTTCTAATGAATTTGAGGACTCCAACTACACCTGGAATTGTTAATGTCCTCATGTGCCATATTTTTGAGATTTTCGATTTCAAGATCCTTGTATTTTGATAGGTTTTTGAAGATCTTCAAAGATACATTACGATCTGCAGGGACGGCCATGTGAATAAAAAGGCAAGTTTTGTCTTTGCAGTCTCCAATCACGATGTCAGGGAGATTAGATTTGATTGTTTTGTCTCTGTGTATTGTAAAGTCCCTTAAAATTGTTACAGGTCGGGGACAGCCAAAGTGTTTATGGAGAACAAGCAATTCGCAGATAATAAAGAAAAGGTATGAGTGGAGAACCATGATCGCCTACGTCCTGAAGGGAGATTCTATTTTTAAATTAAATGATTCAGTTAATGATAACGATATCAAATATTTCAAGAGCAACGGGTATGAGAGGAAACTATTTTATTATAACGACTTCAGGATCTGGGCGATCATGGCTCTCCATAACACACTGACCTTTGTAACCCGTAGTAAGGATTGTTTTTTTACTACCTCTCCTAAACCTTGTTCTACTATCCATTTAGGACGGTTACGCGATGCTTCCTCCGATCTCTCTTGCCTTCAATATGTCCTTTGTGTGTCAAATTCTCTAAGCACATTTTCCTCATTAAGTGCCTGAGAAATTTTGGCTGTCTCTTTCTGATTTTGTGACATTTTTGTTTCCATTTCCCTTTGTCTTTCTGTTACTTCAAGCCTCTTCTTCATCTTTGAAGAGATTGTTTCAACATTCAATGGCATATAGGAGGACCGATATTGCATAATAGTTCATAACGCTTTTCTTTGGTTCCAGCGAATTTTTCCTGTTTCTTTCATCTATCTATCTATCTATCTATCTATCTATCTATCTATCTATCTATCTATCTATCTCGGTGTGTTCATATCTATCTAATTCCTATCTATTTATCAATATTGTCACTATCTATTAATGTAAGTTCGTAACTATCTAAGATCTATCTATCTATCTATCTATCTATCTATCTATCTATCTATCTATCTATCTATGTCATTCATATCTATGACATTTCTTTTTATCTATCTATCTATCTATCTATCTATCTATCTATCTATGTCATTCATGTCTGTATATGACATTTCTTTTTATCTATCTATCTATCTATCTATCTATCTATGTCATTCATATCTGTCTATGACATTTCTTTTTATCTATCTATCTATCTATCTATCTATCTATCTATCTATCTATCTATCTATCTATGTCATTCATATCTGTCTATGACATTTCTTTTTATCTATCTATCTATCTATCTATCTATCTATCTATCTATGTCATTCATATCTGTCTATGACATTTCTTTTTATCTATCTATCTATCTATCTATCTATCTATCTATCTATCTATCTATCTATGTCATTCCTATCTTATCTATCTATCAAAATTCGTTGCTATCAATGTAAGCTCGTCACTATTTATAACTGCTTTGCTTCTGTAAGGCATCTTTAGCAATTCCAAAACATCTTCAGATTTCGGTGCCTTTTAACTCACGCTTAGATAACATCCAAAATGTCATGGTCAGCATTATCGCACGAAAGGCTAATGACAATTGAACGGACATCTGCTAGATTTGTGAGAATAACAAAAACACAAAGCATTAACAGAATGATCAAACTGCTGCCTTCTAAAACTCATTAAAAACAGAAAACGCTGAAGCTCACCAAAAAAGACAATGAAGGAAAATTTACTTAAATGATGAAAATATGGATTTTTGATTATCAAAAAGGAAAAGAATTACTGATTAAAAACCTTTATTTGGCGTTCTCATTTTATATTTCTTGATCAAAGTTTATTCGGATTAAAATGCCAAGAAGTAAACACTTTGGCATGCAGAGAAATATGCACACATACAGAGAAACACATGCGGATACGTAAACAAAAGCATCCATACTCCTGCATCGATATACACATCGTATTAAAAGGAATATATTTTTGTCTTTAGATCAGTAAATGAAAATTATAAATGCATTATAAACGCTACATTAGAGTTGAAGAATAAATGAAAAAATAGTTCAACCGAAATTATCCGAACTTTCCTCGCTTATTAATTCGTTTATTAATTCCAGGAATTTCAGGAATCATTCTGAATACCGTTATATTTATCATCATTGTATGCGTCATCTTGTTAAAGTTAACTTAGAATTGTAATTCAGTATGAAGATAAGTTTCCGTTGCTGAGTCAATGAGGCTCGTTAACAATGGGTTTCAAAAATCACTTTGATGTTAAGAAGACCCGTCGGAATACTAAAATATACGATTGTCTCCGACCATAAGATAAAATTAGAAGTTTAAAAACAGATAGATAGATAGATAGATAGATAGATAGATAGATAGATAGATAGTGACGAACTTACATTAATAGCGACGAATTTTTGATAGATAGATAGATAGATAGATAGATAGGAATGGCATACATAAATAGATAGTGACGAACTTACATTAATATAGATGGTGTCCATGAAGTTTGTACACATAGGTAAAATTGCATATTTTGAAGAAATTAAATTTTCAAAAAAAATTTGTTGAACGGAAATATTAAAAAAAATTAACACCTTCAATATGATTTCCATCATTTGTGATGCAAATATTGATGCGCTTTGCAGGATTCGCGTTAACCCGATGCAACAACTCCACATTGCCGTCAAGTTTAGCACATTTACTCTTTATGCGTTCAATCAAGTGTGTTGCATCTGTGATTTTCATTGAGTACACCTTCTCCTTTAGCATACCTCAGTTCTTTATTCTTTCGCCAAAAAACTATGTTTAATCTGTGGACGTATAAAAAGTTAATGAGATTCCCTATGTCCTTTAGGGACGCCTTGTATAGTGACAATGTTAATAGTTAGATAGATAGATAGGAAGGATATAGATAGACTGATATGAACAAAATGAGCTAGATAGATAGATAGTGACCAGCTTACATTACTAGATATTGACGAATTTTGATAGATAGATAGAAAGTGATGAACGAATATTAATAATGACAATATTGATGTCTAAATATCGCAAATGTAAAAATAACACTGACATCTCATTTTAACATATATATTTACCAAAATCGCGTAAAAATATCTTTAAATAGTAAAGAGTAAATTTATTCAAGAAAATCACCATTGTCTTCAATCACGGCCTCCAGACGACTTCGGAATCTCCTGCAAATCTTCCGGGCGGTCTGCTTGTTTAATTTGGTGAATGCTGACATAATCCTCGCCTTTAGTTTGTCTTTGGTGTTACAAGGAGTTTTGTTGGTCTCTCGCTCAAATGCGCCCCACATATTATAATCAACTGGTCTGGGGAGTTACAGTGAGTGGAATTGAGAGAAAAGATTGAGTATTCGGAGGATTGAAGAAAGGACAAAAGATGGACAGGATTCAAGAAGACAGAAGATACCAATTGATGTTGCATTTACATTTTTGAAGATTGTATTCATAAGGGAAACAAATAAACGGAATAGAGTTTCACAAGCGGGAAGTACGAGAGACGAAACTTGAAGTAGAAGGGGCGGTTGCATTTAACTATTGCAACAGTAAATGGGTGTGACCTAAATACCAATCTGTTAGCATGCTTGTAGAAGAATGGTAGACATAGTCGAGTAAAAGTGATGTAAAATGCCGAAACCTTGCTTCCGAGTTCAAATGGTGGCGAGACTAAGATATCACAGCGGATTTTGTTTTCCTCCTAGTGCGAGCGACAGTTGTCTTATGGAATATGAAATCATTATAGTGAATAAAAGTTTGAACATAATTAATCTTCCCCATAACTTCAAGGATCATATCACCAGATAATAAATTTACATGAATAGATATAAACATACACACACACACACACTATATATATATATATATATATATATATATATATATATATATATATATATATCATTTAACCCCAAGCAAGGCAGAAATGCCACTAGTACACAGTGGGGTTATAGGAAGTGATAGTAAGAGAAAAGAAAAGATTCAATATATGAAGGATTGAGGAAAGGACAAAAGATGAACAAGATTCAAGAAGATTGTAGTTATCACGGAAGCGATTAAACGGAAGTGAGTTCCACAGGTGGAAAGGGCAAAAAAGGCAACTCTTGGAGTAGAAGTGGCAGTTGCATTTAACCATTTCAACAGTTATCAGGTGGAACCTAGATGCCAATCTAGTAAAACGCTTAAATTCATGAAGCCTGGGAACCTCGGCAGAGTAGTTATCATATATATATATATATATATATATATATATATATATATATATATATATATATATATATATATATATATATATATATATATATATATATATATATATATATATATATATATATATATATATATATAAAAGTGTGTGTGTGTCTATATATATATATATATGTAAGTGTGTGTGTGTGTCTGTATATATATATATATATATATATATATATATATATAGTGTGCGTGTGTCTGTATATATATATATATATATATGTAAGTGTGTGTGTCTGTATATATATATATATATATGTATATAATGTTAAAATAAGGAGAGTGGATTTATATATATATATATATATATATATATATATATATATATATTATTTTTCATAATTTTTGCTACACGTGTTTCCAGTCTCGCTACCTTCTTCAGGCAAAGAGTCGATATTTTCACATAAATTTCCTTATGTTTTTGATGTCTAACCCTTCTTTTTTGTGTAGTAGTAATCCAAATATCTTTCTTGGACTGGTCGCAAAAAATCTTTTTAAAATATTTTTTTTCTCTCGTTGGAACAACTATAACCTCTTCCACACACACACACACACACACACACACACACACACATATATATATATATATATATATAGTGTGTGTGTGTGTGTGTGTATCAAAAATACTTTTACAAACATTGGGGACGGGTTACTGACACCAAAACAAGGACAAATCTTCGTTTTTGAGTTTACGTTAAATGGCGCTGTGTTGCCATGTAGACAAGGTTACATTTGTCATTCGTGTATATTTGTGGTTAGTCTATCTTCAAAGTTTAAATTGCGTAGTAGTGAGTTAACTGAGATGTGTTCCGTTTAACAATGGCATGATATTCATATCGTAAGCAGACAGATATAATTTTTACATAGGGCCGTGTGAATGGTAATGGACGTGAAGCTGCACGGCTGTATCAGATTGAGTTTCCACATCAAGGGCAGTCGATTCCCGCAATATTTACTTGTGTTTATTGCCGTGTTGCTGAGTCAGGATACGTGAGTCCAGAAACTATGGATCGAGGAAGACCGAAATTCGCTCAAACACCTGACCACGAATAACACATTCTACCGTCTGCCTGAGACGATCCAGGTATCAGCATACGTCAAGTGGCCCTAGCATGTACATAGCATAGAAAGTAAGTCAAGTTTAGCTTCTGTATCCGCATCATTTCGACATCTGATCACTCACCACGGTATAAATTTGGCCGAGAGTTCCTTGCACAAACTGTCGATCCATTGTTTGTGTCTTCAGTTTACGAATGAGGCAATATTTGGAAGAGATGGAATGATAAATTTGCACAAACAACATTTGTGGGTGGAGCGAAATCCTTATGGTACAATACAGGCTAGACACCAGCATCAGTTTACGATTAATGTGTGGGCTGGAATTGTAGGTGACCGTCTTCTAGGTCCATATGTTATCCCAGTGCGTAATAATGGAGTTCTCTACTTAGACTTTATTTCGAACACTCTTCCAAATCTGCTTGAAGATGTACCCCTGCTGATGCGAAGACGCATATAGTTCATGCATGATGGGGATCCGGCATATTTTAGTCACATTGTTCACAATGCACTAGTTGGCATCTAGCATAAAAAGATAGATAAGTAGGGGGAGACCGATTCCATAAGCAGCACGTTTCTCCGAACTCAATCCTTTGCAATTTTATCTGTGGTGCCACCTAAAACAATTGGTTTACGCAGCAGACATTAATAATGGAATGGTGTGTGATGTATATTGTACGATAGTAGCGTTTATTCTGAGCCTCGAGAAAGGAACGTCTCAGGAATTCAGGTTGGCGTCCTTCCTTAAATAAAGTAAAATTAATTCTGAATGCCAGATTTTTTATATAGATTGCTTCCCTCACTATGAGATGTTTTCGAAAGCGCTTGACATAATGGGCACGTAGGACACTCCTTATTCTCCACCAATCGTAAAGAATTAAGATTACTAGAAAAATTTCCTTGCTTGTCATATTCAACGCGATATATAAATATATATATATATATATATATATATATATATATATATATATATATATATATATATATACAAAGTCGAAAAGGTTTTTTTTTTGAAAGGCGTTTCGTCCTTTAGTCCGATGAAGTCCTGAAGGACGAAACGCGTTAGAAAAAAACTGTTTTCCACTTTTGTCATAAAATTTTCCCCAATGTTGTTCGTTATATATAAATATATATATCGTTATCTCATATATATATATATATATATATATATATATATATATATATATATATATATATAT
The DNA here is from genome assembly GCA_903632075.3 of Acanthosepion pharaonis. Classification (NCBI taxonomy): domain Eukaryota; kingdom Metazoa; phylum Mollusca; class Cephalopoda; order Sepiida; family Sepiidae; genus Acanthosepion; species Acanthosepion pharaonis. The sequence goes on along the minus strand of CAHIKZ030000746.1, from coordinate 4,154,907 downwards.
ATATATATATATATAAGACAAAGATCGTTTACACTTAACAAGATATGTCGATGCGAATTAGTGGAGGTTAAACTTCAAGTTTGGAAATAAAGCATTTGTTCTATCTATCTATCTATCTATCTATCTATCTATCTATCTATGTTTATGTGCATGTATCTGTAAATTATTACACAATTATTTATATGTACTTGTATGTATATTATAACAATTATTTATATGTATATGCGATAAAAACGGTAAGCCCAATCGATGTTATTATAGGTGCTCGAGTAATTCGTAAGCATTTAAAGTAACCACTAAATTTTTCATTATATATATATATATATATATATATATATATATACGTGTGTGCAAATGTGTGTGTAAGAATATATGCTTGCGTTTGTCCTTTTGTGTGTACGCCTATATACGTGAATGTCTATGAGAATATGCGCGCGCTGAAAGACAAAGAGGTAGAGGAAAACAAAGCGTTCATATTTTGCCTTTTATTCCGACGAATGAAAAGATCCCTGTTTCTCTAAAGGGAAAATACCCCTGAAGCATTGATTATAGCAGCAGAAATCCTTGTGGCGTGGCTAAGAATCTTTTACAGTTAAAATGCTTCGACGTTTCTCGAACATAAAGTGCATCAGAATGTTTCACGCGTATTATAACTCGGAATGACTTACACGCAACATGCTTTGAAATTATTCAGTGCCAAGAGTTTACTTGTATTTCTTTCCATAGTTTAACATTCTTTCAAACTTAAGTTAAACAATGGCAAAAATACTCCGAAAGAAAACAACATTATTGAACGAGTATGCTTGCCAGTGTTTGAACTAATGTTAATCCTTTGTATTGAATTAAGCAGACAACATCAGTGATAGCGGGTGGATTAAATTGCGATTAGGGGAATAAGACATTCTTTGCTTCAGTTCATTATGAAAATCTCAAACAACATTTTCGCCTTACTAAATTCGCATTTGGTTCATTATTAAGAAAGCCTTGTTAGAAACATAGCAGGTCCTTAGGTGATCGATAAAATAAGGGAAGACTTATGTATTCACTTAGATTGGTAACTGATTAGGAATTTAATGTAGAAAAGTAACGAACAGCTTTATCTTGGATTCACATGACATGGAGTAACATTAAGCGTGGTTAGTATAATGATTACTAGCGTGGAACTTGTAACCGGCGGACCAGGTTCAAATTTTGGCCTAGTCTCTCGCATTGACTTTCGCACTAATCCCCTTAGAAAAGTCATGAATATCTTTCCTGCTCCCCCAACTCAGCACTGTGATATAGATTTAGGCTTTAAAATGCAGTTATAATTAAATGATTATGAGATTTATTAACATGAAAACGTATAGAAAATGCATTAAATTCTGAGTCTTTCACGTTAAATTTACGTTCAGGATAATAGGTACTAGCATCTGGGTACCTCGGTATAATGGTTAGCAAGCTTGTCTCGCTAGATCATTTACGACTGAATAGTGTGTTCGAACCTCACTGGGTGCCTCTATACTTTCAGACTTGTGCCACATCTAAGATACGCTTAGAAAATCGCTATAGATCCTATAACCTGTAAAAAAAAACTACTGTTATTGCAATGTATGATACTTAAAAAACAGCAACGTTAAAAAAAAAGCATTTGAAAGTTGAATGACGACGACTAGATACATCAGGCACCAGAAATTTTAAATTTAAGCCTGACTGGATCTTTAGGGTTTCTAACGGTGTATAATTGTAAACAACTTTTGCTGTATTTTTGTGTCTCTTTCGACATAAAAACATTATTTAATGTGAAGAAGAACAGTGGAGTGGTGCAATGACAAATTTTCAAAGGATTAAATAACAAAATGTCGACCAAAGTGTCGAATTGAAAAGTGACAAACGAAAAGTGCCCAATTGACTAAATGTCGAAAGGCCAGACATATACCTACGATAGAGTACCTCATACTTAGTATGCAAGTATCCTGTCGGTAAATAATTATTTTAAAATTTTAAGATAATATAAAAACCTCCGATGAAAAAGAAAAATCTTTCCATGTAATTGGTAATTTTTTTTTAACAAAGGTCTGCATTCAAACTACAGGAAAGAGTTAGAATTTTTATTTATGAGAAATTATATTTGTGTTAAAAATAAAAAAAAAAAAAAAATTTAACCGATAATTTTAATTTAATCGGTGATTATGGAAGCTTAATCACTCTTAAGGCTATTTATTAAATGATGCTAAATTTAAGCTATAAAATTTTTAACATAGCTTTATTGATTATTTGAATCGAGTTTTTAAAATCATGACAATATTTTCGTTTTTTTTACTTTGTTCAACATTTTAATTTTTTAATTTTTTTTTTCGACATTATGTCCATTCATCATTTAGATCGACTCTTTTTCTATTTGGCACTTTGTCCATTCGGCAATTTGTTCGTTCCATACTTTGTTTGTTCTACACATTTTCCTTCGACACTCTGACCTACTACCGGGTGGAGTAATGGATAGTGGCTCGGATTGAGGAATTCCGGTCGAGTTTCTTACATTCACTTACGATTATTCTATTGGGAAATATTTGAATGCATTTCTCCTAGACACGACAGACTGGATCTTATAGCCTTGGGTGGCAATCTGAATACACAACTTGAGTGGTCGCAGAATAAACCGGGCTCCACGCCAAACCAACATGTTTCTAGGAGAAGAGTAACTCGGAATTCAAAACCTGAGTGGTCGGCTTCACCACCAGACGAACGTACCACGACAGCAGCTCAAAACACCAGAGATGTTAAAAGGTGAATGAACTCTTCAGAATCTACGATCATTCTCCCCAAATTATTGGTTAAATAACCTCACCAACACTCCTCATCCCGAAAACATAGTCGATCAGCAAGTGGTTGCTCCAACAGGAGTGACAAGTCATTTGGATTTGTAATCTCAGGTAGTATTTTCGAAGCACGTTACGTAGATTAATTTGATTAATTAAATTACTAATTGCAATTCAATTACCACCTCATAATATATAGCATCCCTGCAGAAGGGATTTCAAATTTTGAAAATATATTAACTAGTTCGAAAAGTTTTAGATTTGCAGTTGGAAGGGCTTAACTCATTTAATTAAATATTTTATTATGCAATGTTTAAGGTAGTAACTATTCTGCTATTCTTCTTCTATGTGCCGTGTTCCTCCAGGAAGCGGGCGATCATGACTCTCCACAACTTTCTGTCCTTTGTATATGTTTGTAAGTATTGTCTTTTTACTATCCCGTTCATTCCTGTTATGTCATCATTTCACACAAGCTCGTCCCACTCTGTCCCACTTGCCTTCACTTTGTCCTGTAACTATCAAATTCTCCAAAGTCATTTTCCTCATTACGTGTCCCATAAATTTCAACTCTTTCTTTCTGATTCGAAATATAAGTATCCCTTCTGCTTGCATTTTACTTAACTCTTCCTCGTTGCTCACATGCTCCGCCATTCGTATTCTCTGTACGCTACCGGAAAACCGCATCTATGTTCTCAAGCCTCCTGTTCATCTCTATCTATAAAAGGCAGTATGTGTGTGTGTGTGTGTGTGTGTGTGTATGTGTGTGTGTGTGTAACGAATGCACGGCCGCAATTTTCAACAGATTTGCACCAAAATTTACATGCACATACTGCAATTTAGCGATAAGGCCAAGACCGACATTGCATTTCCCAACTCCCATCGATAGTGGAAATAATCGACTTTTTCATGCTTCTATGGCAGTTTTCATGTTGTTTGATGCCATTTTCTACTGGCCAGAGTGGCTGCCACGAATAGGTAGGAATATTCTTTTGGCCAGCGTGAAAGCCAACAGCTGACTGACACGAATGTTAACTAGCATGCAAAAAAAAATCAATAGCTGCATTCGTCACAAGTGGGGAAAATTTAAATCTGCATGGCACTTTACTCCAATTGGCTCATTCGCTTGCTTAAACTCAACGTTGATTTTGATTCCGCAGAACTGGGTTGGGTGTGAAAAAGTATTTGTTGTTAACATTCTTTTTTCATTCGGTTTTTCCAGTTACGATTCCTTTTTTAAAGCTGATCGTTTTATGTTCATTTTGTTTAGTTCTTTTTTCGTAACAGATTTCATGTTTAGTATAGAGCTTAGAAAAAATTCTGCAGTGTGAGATAGGCAAGAAGTAAGGCATGTAGCAACAACAGCACGGCAAAGGGCACTCCTTTAAAGGCAAGGAAGGGCAAAAATATTTTAAGTCAAGTGATAGCTATTGCTGTATGAGTCGTACGATTTTTGAATCAAACACGGGCAACGCCGGGCTCTGCTGCTAGTCTGTAAATAAATTGTCCAATATTCGCAGCCATATAAGATTATTAATATTACATAGCATTTTATCAATCTTTCCTTCTTTTTCTAATGAAATTTTCCCGTTTCTTAATATTTTGTTTAGTTTTCGGAAGGCATATTTCTCTATCGTAATATGTCGTCAGATTTCAGTATCACATTTTCACTTGTCTGTTAAAATAATTTCCAGATATGTAAACTTTTCTATTTACTTGATTTTGACATTTCCAATTCTTGCTTTGCATCTTGGTCCGTTCTTCTTGATGATAACCATATATTCTGTTTTCTTACAGTAAATGGCTAGTTCTTTCTTCATGCTTTCCTTTACCACCTTTTTAATGAATCCCTACAGTTTCCTGCCATCAATACGTTATCATCTCCATATCTGATCTTTAAGATTGTGCCTACCAATAATAAATCCTGATAGGACTTCTAGTTCTCTTTCGATTGTCTCGCTGTATCCGGCGAGAAGAAGCATCCTTGTCTTACGCCGCTTTCACGTTTGTGTGCGTAATTCATTTGCTGTCCGTTTGCAGATGGGTTCCTCATTTAGTTTAGATGAAAAATAAATAAAGAGGAGGCAAACGTTTACTAACCCACGCAAACAGTGTCTAGCACATACATACTAGAGGATATTTGCATTCATTATCCAGTATCGCTTGGAGTGGTTCGTTACAGCAGAAACTACAATAACTTGAACTTTTTAGCAAGCACGCAAGCAGAAGAGTGAGAAGATATTTAGCGGTTGAAAACTTATGGAAAAAAACCCGATTATTGTCTCGAAAGAGTTTAAGGAATAGAATTCTGTAATGCATAACAAGACACGCGCGAAGCTTTATCGAAATAACATTTTTTTAGCGAAACAGGACATATACACGAATATATTCATTCCGTCTCTCCCGGTCTCTCTCTCTTTCTTTCTCTCTCTCTCTCTCTTTCTCTCTCTCTCTCTCTCTCTCTCATTCTAAATCCATTACTCACCCACTCTCTTTTTACTCTCTTTGCTTCCTTCCTTCCTCTCTCAATTTGTCTTTCAAGACTACTTACCCTCTTTTCTTTCTCTCTATCTTGCCTCATCTCCTCTGTTCCCCTTCTCTCTTTTCCTCTCTTCTCTATGTCTTTTTTCTATTTTTATCTTTCCTTTTCTTTCCTTTTTATTATCGCTAACTCTCTCTCTCTCATATTATATACATATATATATATATATATATATATATATATATATATATATATATATATATATATATATATATATATATATATATATATATATATAGATAGATAGATAGATAGATAGATAGATAGTGTTGTGTACGATACACCTAATTTACATAAGTGGAGTACCGACCATATAAATATGGGTTGGTACCGGAAGACGGAAGATAGTAGGTTAGAAGAAGACATCGAATCGAGAGACTCTGCCCGACTGCGATTTAGTCAACCCATTATGCAGGAACAGTCTTCCCAAGAATATACCAAAACTAACTGTAAATATTGTGTACCCTTTCCTTGTTTCAATACATTTTGTTAACGTACATTTTGTGTTGTATTATTATTATTCTATGCTTATCCAAGTTTCAACAGATAGATAGATATAAATGGAAGAGTTTATAGTTGTTCCAACGAGAGAAAAGCGTATATATTAAAAAGAAGACAGAAACCGCAAATGTTTTGGGTTTTAACGTAGATTTTTTTTAAAAATAATATATATTATGCTTTATTTTCATTATGGAAAATAAAGCATAATAAATATTTTTAAAAAATCCACATTACAACCAAAAACGCTTGCGGTTTCTCTCTTCTTTTTAACCCACACACACATATATAAAGATATTTGCATGTTTATACATTCTTTTTAGAGATACAAATATTTAAGTGAATGCTCTGTTTTATAATAAACAATATTTACCCGTCTGAATGTCCGAGAAATTTTCACAGAAAATATTTGTCCTCCGACAGGATCCGAACCTGTATCCTATACGGAACCGTCATTTAACTTGGCGTGCCTTTACCGATTTGGCCACACAGGAGCGTTCGGTTAGCTAGGTCGAATTTACTGTATTTAAACATCAATCTTCTATGAATACAGTAAATTAAATACAATAAATTCAAACTGAATGCTCGTCTGTGTTCAAATCGGTAAAGGCACGTCAAGCTAAATGGCGGTTCCGTATAGGATACAGGTTCGAATCCTGTCGGAGGACGAATATTTTCTGTGAAAATTTCTCGGACATTCAGGCCGGTAAATGTTGTTTAATACTGTTTATTATAAACAGAGCATTTACTTAAATATTTGTATCTATAAAAAGAATGTATAAACACAAAAATGTCTTAAAATAATTGTCGGACTTCGCCCATTTCATAATATATATATATATATATATATATATATATATATATATGTTTGTCTATCCTTTCTTTTTCTCTAACTTCATCCCTCTCCCACTCTGTTTCCTTCTTTTCCTCTCTTTGCTTCACTCCTCTCTCAGTTTGTCTTTCTACGTAATTTTTCTCCTTTTCTTTCTCCCTCTCTTGACTCATCCCTTCTTTTCTCACTTCCCTGTCCCTTTTTCTGCTTTTTATCTTTCCTTTTCTTTCTTCTTGTCCTCCGTCCATCTTTCTATCTCCCCGCCTCTCTCTCTCTCTCTCTCTCTCTATATATATATATATATATATATATATATATATATATATAGCTGTGTGTGAGCGCGCGTGTGTGTTAATCGAAGCTTTTAATTTTTTTGATTCAGCTGTTTGGCTTTGGTTTGTCGTTTTGTTTTGTTTGGATTTAAAAAAAAAAAAATTAGATTCTCCTGAACATAAAATTTCCCAGATTTCAACTGCATTTCTGAAACACGCCAGAAGATAAAGCTTGCAGTGCGTGTTCTTACAGCCGTAAGCCTCGCACACATGAATAAACTTTTTCGGTAATGCTGTTATAAGTTGTCTACGTTACCCGGCCCACCAGACCAGAGTAGCTTCTGGCGTTACAAGGGTAGAGCAACAGGCTATTTGCCTCCGAGGGAAGATATTGTCAGACTGCACTAACCAAACCCCTCATTGCAAATCTGTGGACCCCACAAGTAACTATCTGCTGCTTCTTTGGTTTCTTTTTTGTTATTATTATTGGTTTTCCCGCCTTTCCCTGTCTATAACTTTTTAAACAAAAAAAATATGAAGTTTAAATTCGGTGTTCTTTATTTATTTATTTATTTATCAGTTGATGGCAATCCTCATATAAAATATTTTATAAACACGACGCTTTTATTCTCTGAATTTGAAGCTCAGGGTGTTGATTCAGGAAATACATTTTTTCAACTAAATAAAAGAAAAAAAAAATGGACGAAGGGTATAACGAAAATACGTCAGTAGATTTACATAAGTATATAAATTTACATAACTATAGATTCGGGGGGGGGAATAAATAAATGAGTAAGAATCAATGAAATACGTGTGCGTATGAGAAAGAACGACAGAAAGAGAGAGCAAGAGGGCGTAATTGGAAGAGAAAGAGAAGAAAATTGAGAAGTAAAAAGAGAGACAAAAGAAGATATATGAAGAGAAAGAAAAGAAGAAAAAAGCCTAAGAAAGAGAGAGGGAGAGAGGACACATATATAAAAACAAAAGCGATAAAAAGGGAGGAGAGAGTGTGAGGATGAAAAAGAGAAGAAAAGAGAGGGAGGAAAGAAAATAGAGGAAGTGATAGAGAAGAAAGAGAGGAAAAGAAGAAAAGAAAAGAGATAAGAAAGAGGGGAAGAGAATGAGGAGAAGAGATAGAATGACATAAAGACAAGTAACTTGGTAAAAAGGTAAAGAAAGGCGGGGGAAGAGGGAGAATGGGAGAGAGGAAAAGAAAGGGAAGGAAATAGGGAGAGAGGGGGAGAAAAGAAAAGAGAATAACAAGTGAAGTAAAGAGGGGAATAGCAAGAGAAGAATAGAGAGAGAGAGAAAGGAAAAGAATTACAAGATAATGAGAGAGATACATTTTTGTTGGAATTAAAACAAGGAAGACGAATGGAAAGCCAAAATATAAAAATGATAAAAAACGTGCAAAATTATTAGTAATACCAACAATAAAACGAATTATAACCTGTGACTACAACGATAATAATGTTAGTTTGATAAATAACTATAAACCCGACATCCCCCTCTCCTCAGAAGAAAACGGAAAATCATAGCTATCATCATCATTATCATCATCATCCTGAATATTATCAATAATGTATGAAGTCATCTTTTTATCTTCCTTCCTAATAATATTTTTTTTCTTTTGTTGTTATTTGTGTCACTATCACTCTTGCAGTTGTTGTTGCCATTGTTGTTATTATTCTCATTATTAGTTTTGTATCTTATTACGGTTGTTATTGTTATCATCATCAACATCATCATCATTATTTACTTACGTAAAAAATGAAAAAAAAAAAAGATGAAATACTGAATTAAAAAAAAAAACGTTAAGAAATATTTAGAGAACGCTGCGAATGTATTTTTAATCGTGATTGCCGCAGGAATAGTGAAGAAATGTTAAAATTTTTGCTCGCGTCATATTTGCTCCTCCATCGTTTTCTCTTTTGTTTCTTGTCCGCCATATTTTTTTGTATCGTTCCATTGTCTCGCACGTTCTTTCTTCCCGCTTTTAGTTTGCAATATATTTTTTATTCTCTCTCTCTCTCTTTCTCTCAAACTGCGCATTGATAAATAGAATATTTCCACGGCTGTAGTGACAATCACCCATTGTGACACCGATTTTTTATTTATTTATATCGCTGTATATATGTTTTTATACTGAAAATAAAGGTACAGGAGACACGCTTGATCTTTGTGTGCGGAAATAGACATGCGAATCTGACTGGAGTGGTGTAATGAATCAGACTTTGCGCTGTCATTTTGTCGTTTAGTAATAATACCTAGCCTGACATTATGAGCTTCGTCTAGAGTAATTTAAGGAGATCTGTTAAAGGAGTGAATATATCTTAAATCCCAGCTTTTAAAACTGGACATATTATGAGCGAAGGTATATGATTAATCCTTTTTTTTTTGTTCAATAAAAACTGTTCTCTTAAAAATTCACAAAACAGATGAGAAATACTAGATTCCTTTATTAGTTTGACAGGAAATGATTTCTCTTTAGTTAGCCAGTTGTTTATTCACAAAATAAATCTTCAGAATTTCGGAGTCGGGAATTTGTTTAAGTAGGTCGTATTTTTGAGTTACGAAATTTCTAATATATTACCAAAACAAACAAGCGAACGGATTTTTTTTCTTGATGCAAGAATTTACCCAATACAATATACGGGAACCATTGAAAATAGAGCGTTACTTTTAAAATTGTAATGATGATGTCAGATCGCTATGTTCGTTCATCCGAATTTGCCAATGTGTATCAACCCGAATTCTTAGTTTGTGAACTTTTTGGCATATTGTTATTGCTTTGCCTTATTAGTGTTTATTTTCTTTGCATATATTCTTTGCTAGCTTTATATTATTTTTTGTCCTGTTCTTTTCTTCTTTTTTTTTGCTATTGCTTATTACGAACTTTGTCAGTTCTGTTTGTTAGACAGTTCTGCAATTTATGTACAGTTAGCCATGGTTATTCACTCCACAGAGGTGTATAATATAAATGAAAAGAGGAGGTGGTAGGAAGTGAAGATTATGAGGATAACGAGGATAGATAATGACTGACCCTTGACTTGAAGAGCATAGGGAATCTCTTTCAGAAAGTAACAATTCTTGGGAAAAAAAGTCAAGATGCTAGTTTACATGTGTTTCCTTATCACTGAGTGTGAGAGAAATGAACATATGTAAATGGAAACTAGCAAAAGGTAGAGAAAAAGATTATAATATTGACTTAGTCTGGTTATTTATTTTCATATTAAATAACACAACTAGAGGTTAACTAAACCATGATGAATAAAGAAAACTAAAAAAAAAGAAAAAAAAAAGATACCTCTTTTTCTTTATTTTTTTAATCATTTCACCCCAAGTAAGGCGGGAATGCCACTAGTACGCAGCTGAGTGTTACAGCGAGTGAAGTTGAGAGAAAAGACTGGATATAGTGATAGGGAACCGAGGAAAAGTTAAAAACTGAATGGGGTTCAAGAAGATAGAAGATGGCGATCAACGTGGCATTTAAATATTTGAAGATTGTAATTATCCGGAAAGAAAGTAAACGGAAGGGAGTTCCACAGGCTGGAAGTGTGAGAAAAGAAACTGATGGAGGAAGTGGTGGTTAAATTTATCATTTCATCTGTAAAAGGGTGGGACCTAGATGCCAATCTAGTAGCACGTTTAAACACACATAGTCTGGGGGCACCAGGGAAAATGCTTGTTAGAGCAGTAGCTATGAAAATATTTGTAGAAAAAACAGGGTGAGAAAGTGACTGAAGTCTTATAACTGTAGATTTTGAAAAAAGTATAAATTGAGTAATTTTGACATGTATTATAGCGATTTTTCAAGCGTAGATTAGATGTGGCACAAGTCCGAATAATATGGGGCACCCAATGAGGATCGAACACACTACTCAGTCGTAATTATTCTAACAAATGTAACTATTTGTGAAGTGTTTTAACAGACGGCGAAAAATGTGATAACGAAAATCCGAAGGCACATTTTAATAGCAACAGATATCTTCGAAAAATAAACAAAGTATTAAGAAACAGGAAAATTCGTTAGAAACAAAGGAAATAGCATTGTAATAACAATCCTCTTATATGACTGTGAATATTAGACAATTTCCTTACAGATGAATAAGAGCTTTGAAGCAACACAAATGTGGTTCTAAAGAAAAAAGTGCAATGAATGCTGGACAATTTCTACACATATGAAGAAGACACCGAAGATGTGGTTTTACAAAAGGATGTTGAACAGATGAACGACAAAGAAATTTCTGGGATACAATATAAGGAAACAAAGCTTGGAGAATTTGACACTCACAGGACATATTGAAGGCAAGAGAAGTAGAAAGAAACACTGGGCAACCTGTCTAACGAGCGTGGGTAAATGAATGGCAGAACAGGGTGTGGGAGGGGTAGCAAGGGAACAAACACTCCATAGAGTTACAGATTATAAGAAGCAGTGGAGGGCTATGATTGCTCTCATCCTGAAAGGACACGACACATACAAGAAGTGACTACAGGTGGAAAATCACAGTACGATTCGCTCTCCTGGTTGTTTAGTATCATCGTTTTATTCAGATGTAAAATGGAGTGAAAAAGAGAAGCTAAAAACAGGTCACGGATTCCTTGTTTCAAATCGCCTGATGACTTCTCAAAACGCCTAAACCGAAGGGCTTGGAACTCGAAAATTTATAAAGAAATTCCCTAAACGAATGTGTTCCAAAAAATCGCTTCCCTCTTCGAAATTTTAATTGGGATCAATAAATGTTCAATCTTCAAACGAGTCACGACACACACACACATAAACATTCTCTCTCTCTCTTTCTCTCTCTCTCTCTCTCTCACACACACATACACACACACAAACAAACAAACAAAAAAAATTGCATCGCCTTTGGGATATGTCTTCTAAACAGTGCACCCATTACGTATTAATAGAATAGGTACATTCTCTGACACCTAAAGCAAAAGCTAATCGGATCGGGAATTTTATGGTATCCCACGTTAAACTTGTAATTTTGCGGTATTTACTCTAGTGGAAATGCGTACTTATTCGAAATATTTATTGGTTGTTTTATGTGTTCCACATCAACATATATAAAATTTATATGTAAGCCACATCAACATAATTTAAGTTATTTGACTACATATAGTTCGCGATGTGATAATGTGTCAATTGTTTTAATGACGTCATTTTACTGAACATAAGATAAATCCTTTGATCCCACCTTCGATAATCCTTTTTGGTTTACCCACCTTACTGAATGTATCACATTATTTTAATTTATTTAGTATATACGAATTCAGGTATGGAGGCGCGGATAATGTAACTGTTATCAATGCAGAAAATGAACTCGACATGCAGAGTTCGGTGTCAGTTCGCTTCTGTTTCGTTCAACTTGGCGCTAATGTCGTTTGAAAAGGCTTGAATCCTGATATGGGAATCGAGAGATATCCGTCACTTTCCCATTGCAGTGACATGGCTTCCCCCTTGCTATTTCAATAAATATTTTCAGGGCAGTTGTTCTAAAGAGCCCTGCCCCTTTGTACCTCGACTGCGTACTACTAGATTGGCAGATAGGTCTTGTGAGATGTAGCCGTAAGCTCTAGTCTAATAGTTTTTTTCAACGCACTTCTTGCCTGTGGAACTCACTTCCGGTTTCTTGCTACCTACTATTTTCAAAACATTAAATACAACGTCAATCGACAACTTTTGTCTTTCTGAATACTGTTCTTTTATTGTCCTTTTTCTTCGTTAAAGTCTTCTCATTCTCTTCTCCAAGTAACCTTAGTGGCATTATCACCTTCTTGGGGAAAGATTTCTTGGGTCACCGTTTGAATAAAAAAAAAATGAGAAAAGCAATTGTTACGTGTTCACAAAAAATGATATTTATTTAAATGTAGGATACTCAAATTTTAACTGTAATTTCTGATCATGAAATGAAAGTTAGAAAATTCTTCTCTTTGACTGTAAGAAAATGAACATGAATAGTCTTTCAGTGACGAAGATAGAAACTGGGGTTGGGAGACAAGATGAACGGGAATCCGGTGTTGCTTTGGTGAGAAAGACAAGACGACGAGGTTGACTCGTGTCTCTTTTTTTGCTGTCAGTCCTTCTGTTGAGTTGAATGAATGTTTGGTTTTGATGATCTTGTGTAGGCTACAGAATTTTGTGTTTATTTACTTGCGGGAGCTGATTTTATTGACTATTTTTTTTATTAAATTTTTTTATTCAAATTCGCAACTCTTTGTGCCAAGTCATTGGATTAAACCAACGCTTTTATCCAGCGAGCCATCTGTCCTGTGCGTTCAATACTTAACTACAGCAGTGGTGAACAAAAATTTGGAGAGTTGAATTAAAGGGAAATAACTGAGACATCCGGAAGAGGCATGGTACGTGGCATTAGAACAATCTACCCCGGTGGACAAAATGAAGGGTTCAGTTCGAAATTCCAATCACCTGAAAAAGTCTGGAACGTGCAACGGCCGAAACGTCGTGAACATCGCAATAAAGACGAGGACAACAGCAAAACCAATGTAAATAATGATCAAATTTCTTTTCGTGTGTCTATTTCTTATCATAATACAGCCATAAACAGCACATCGAAGGGATATTTTTGTGAGAGCAAAGCAGTTAAATGCATTAATTTGGGGAAATAGAATCATTTAATTTGCAATTTAATAATAATATTGCGGAGGTCGCTGTTCATTTTAACCCCGATTATAATCCGATTTTTTTCTGTTAGTTAAAAAAAAAGCCGAAACGAAAATCATGACATTGTAAAAATGAAAAAAGAAAAGAAAAGATTGTTGCTGCAATTAATTTATTTTTTGATATATGAGCAACTTATTTTTCTATTTTACTGCTCAGGTTGGTTCATTTAATTCATTATTTACGCATTTATTTTAATCGTAAATTTATTTTAATTTTACGTATATATATCTTCGTAAAATTTTAGACGTGTTCCAACCATATCATTTTGGCGTTCTTTTCATTTCCATTGTTTGTTCAAAATCATTTGCCAACGAAAGACCCTGATGAAGCGTTGGCCGAAAGGTACCTAGGTCCTGTAAAAAAAAAAAAAAAAAAAAATGGTCATACAAAAGAAATTCATTTTCTTTAAATCATTATATTTGTTTTGTGGTATCAAAACATTATTCCAATATATATATATATATATATATATATATATATATATATATAATCATATAATCATTTCACCCCAAGTAAGATAATAAAGTCAATAAAACACAAAGTGTTCCTGAGTGTTAGTGAATATGATAAAAACGCGGTTATGGGGAGAGGACAATAAAAGAACGGGATATAAAAAGACAGAAATTAACGATAGACATTGTATTTAATTTTTTGAAAATCAAAGTTGACTGGAAAGCAAGAAACCGGAAGGGTGTTCCACGGATAAGAAGTGCGAAAGAATAAACTATTAAAAATGACTGAAGCCGAGATGCCAGGTCAAGATCAATAACATTGCATATTTGTCTATGGATTTTATCAAGAATCTCTAAATATATAGCAAGAGCACCAAGCCAGATATGGCAACAATAAAAAAGAAAGAATGCTAAAATTTGACAGATACATTGTGTCGAGAAAAATTGTCTGGCACGATCCAGTGTACCAACAGTAGACTAAGCAATTGATTCAATATCATCTTTCTACGTCATGTCAACGGAAAAAAAAAGTTAGCTCGAGAAGGTGCAATGAGTTCTGAAGTTTAGCATCAGCCATGACATGGTGGGCAAAAAGGTGTTCTCGCAGACTATTTAAAGAGAGCTGTTTAGCTTTTGAGGTGCTAAAATTAACAAGCCATTCCTTGGCCAAAATACAATGAAACAATAAAATATATTATATATATATATATATTTTTATTAGATATTTTTTTTTGTAGAAATCTAACAAAAGATCCAAAAATAAATTTGTCATTATTTAACGTATTTTATTATTTTATGCAGAAAGGGTTAATCTTTTTATTTATTTTTATTTCTCGCTTCCGATCATATTTCCACACTTTATTAGGAGAATCATTTTTTTCTAAATTGTCTGCATTGATGTTCAAAACTCAATTAAGATAAGATTCATGTTCATTAGGGATAAGTATAAATAGAAGCAAAAGTAACTTTTAATTTTTTTTTTTTTTAAATCTAGTTGGTGATTGGCTAGTTACGGAGTATTTTCCATTATATAATCATTCGCAAGTATTCTATAAATAAGAAGTGAGATGGTTTTGTACGATCTTTAAGTGAAACATCAATTGATCTCAAAATTTTAGACATTATTAAGATGGCAATTAATGCACTCGTAAAAACGAAGAAATAAAACAAGCAAAGTTGTTAATGTCTCTTTTTTTTACTAATATTCGCCCAATATAAGGTTCAAGAGCTACTCAAGGCAGAGGTTTACTGAACGAAGTTGTTGTATTAGCGGTAAGAATAAGAGGTAAGAAGTGCAGGATATGTGGGAAAGATAATGGTTAACCCTAAACTTAGAGAGGTTAAAACTGTAGTGGTCAAGAAAGCATCCCCTCAGGAGTCAGTTCCACGAATTAGCGGTTGTACGAATGGAAATTCCTTCTTAATAAGTTAATACGAAAGGAATGCAGGTGGCTGGAGACTAAAACTATACTCATCCAACCCAGCAAGTCTGGGTGTGAAAATTAATATTATGCATTTGCGTCCCTCTACCGCTTCTGTGGTCGGGGTTATTATCTGACGCCTGAGGTATCTCGAAGAGAGCAAGTGTCCTGGAGGCCTGAGCAGTTTTGTCCCCAGTCGACGTACGCGTATGATTATCAACCAACTTATAACTCGACATTGTGTCACGTTCTGCTCGTGTGGGCGTGCGCTTAAGTCCCTCCGCTTCGACCAAAAATGTAGATTTGCTTTATATTCCTAGGCCAGAGCTGCTCAATCTTTAGTTGATATAATCGCAAATCATTTACGCAATTTTGTGGAGGAAGACTTATTTTCAACTTGACAGCCAATCGCTATTTCCATGGGAAATGTTCAGATGTGCTCCATTATTTATTTCCACTAGTTCAGACCTTTTAAAAAAATACACACATTGCCACTTCATGGAACCGAATCATTCTCATTTCCTCCGTATTCCAAACGTAAGGAGAAAATTCAACTTAGCTTTTTCTGAAGAGCAGTTACTTGTGAGACAGACACCCGCTTGGGTGATTTCAGGAAAACTACAATCGTAACCTGTTGTAACCTAGGGAAGGCTATTAAATAGAATAATCAAATGAAGGTTGGTAAAGAACGATAATACTTAGGACACGAACAACAAATATAAGATGCGCCAGCGGCCCGTAGAAGAAGTAGTCAACTGCTAGAAGTGAGTAAAATGAATTCCACAATGGATCTCCAACTGCAGGATATTTACCAACCGTCCCATACGGTCAGATGTGGCACAAGCCCGAAAATGTTGGGTATCCTAGCCCCTAGGTTCGGCCAAAAATTCCCCGTAGACCCCATATAAAACGGGGTCGGGTAGCTGTTTCCCGAGACGAGACGCTGCCCTTCGACATAGCCTCGTTTGGGGATCCTCTCTGTCCGGAGGCAGAGAGATTGACCAGCACAACAGGAGACGAACCTGCAACTGCAGAATATCTACCACCCGCCCCACGCGGTCAGATGTGGCACAAGCCCGAAAATGTTGGGTATCCTAGCCCCTAGGTTCGGCCAAATATTCCCCGTAGACCCTGTATAAAACGGGGTCGGGTAGCTGTTTCCCGAGACGAGACGCTGCCCTTCGACATAGCCTCGTTTGGGGATCCTCTCTGTCCGGAGGCAGAGAGATTGACCAGCACTGCTGGAGACGAATCTCCAACTCTTTTTTTTTAAGGGCATTTATGCGAAAGTGAACATAAGAGTCGGATCAGACCAAAAATGGAATATTGCTACCATATTTGTGCTGGAGATGTCCAGTGATCACTTTCTAAACGGTTTTGTTGGTGATGACATATTTTCCATCCCACAGACCCTTTCCCCATAGACGCAACTTCGGAAGCGTATCGCTATTCTGTCTTTACTTACATGGAAAATCTTCCGACGAATTCCCTTCTTTAGTGCCACCAAATCAGACTTTTACAGCTAAGGGCTTGGCTCTCTACGTCCACAATGAAGAATCGACGTCATCCCCTAAGTACTCCTTTGTTAAGAAGAGCGCCTCACTTGGAGAACCGCTACTCTGTGGAACAGACTCCCGCGTGGGTGCTTCCCCGAATGCTACAATCTTGACATCTTCAACTTTATGGTCAATAGATATATATCCGTTATATCCTCGTAATCTATTAACTACATGTTTCCTCCTGTTGTATTCTTTTCAAGCACCTTCATCAGTAATCCTCTATCATGAGTGGATCTTGAGCCTTCTACTGAGTGAACTTAAGTAAACAAAAATAAAATAAAAAAATAAATAAATAGAGGAACCCAAAATTTGAACTTAGTTCGCCAATATTTCTTTTTCGCAAAGGTATCGGTGACTCTATTAACACATTTTCGCTTCCACCATATTCATTCAAAAATATATGTGGTGTTCTAAATTGGTTGAGAAAAGCAAATGTAGAGAGATTTAAAAAAAAAATCACCTTACGGATATCCAATTTATAAGTCCGTCTGTCAATGAATTTAGTTCATGCTTTTGGGAACTTGCTTTTTTTTCTCGTGCGTGTCTGCGTACGTGCATACGTGTGTGTGTGTTTGTGTTTGCGCAGACGTATTCGTGTGTCGAAGAACTGACGCGACATTATTAATTTAAAAAAAGAAAGTAGTAAACAAATCCTGAATGAAATCTTTTTTGAATCAAGAAAGGCGTTTTAAAAATATTTAAAAAGTGTTTCATACATTCTGCCGGGAAAACTACGCTTTCTTCTATACGCATGCGTGATAGCATCTCAGCCCATACGATTGACATTTAAAAATTGAATTTTAAAAGCGAATAACATCTTTTACACACAAACTTGTCCCGGCCATCATTGATTTGAATCTTGATAATGACTACTGGATAGCGTCAGTCTTCGAGTCAAAACATTTTGGACACTAAAAAAAAATGGACTAATCACATTTACGGAAAAAAAAAAAGATGTTGAGTATAAGAAAAAAAAAAAAATTCTCTGTAGCCACTAACTAAACACATATTAAGGAATGAATACTACTTTAATCTTTCTCTCTTTCTTTATTTCAGTCTATCTATCTATCTATCTATCTATCTATCTATCTATCTATCTATCTATCTATCTTCCTCGCTTTCTCTCTCCCTCTCAGTATTTATCGATCCACCCACGAGAATAGAATGTGGCACAAGGCCGGTTTAATGTGGGTATCTCCGAGCCCGTAGGCTCGGCCCAAAATATAGCCTTTTTGAACCCGCCTTGACGGATTCAGGCCCTGTCTACCTCCCCGGACGAAACCTTGCCCTTCGGCAAATCTTCGTCCGGGTTCCTCTCTGCGTTAGCAGAGAGTTCGACAGACGCCGACTCGGAGGCTCACAAAGGCAGCGTACTACACTTTGATCATAGCCTCCGGGCCGAGCAGCTCTCCCTCTCTCCTCGCTATATATATATATATATATATATATATATATATATATATATATATATATATATATATATATATATATTATATGTATAAAATATTATATTTATATATATATATATATATATATATATATATATATATATATATGAAATGGATTAAATCCTACAAATATTTTAATATATTTTCTGTTTATACATTATTTTTATGGATACAACTTATTTGAGTAAATGCTTTGTTTTTAATTAAAACTTTCAGGCCGGTAAATGTAATTAATACTGCTTAATTAAAAACAGTGCATTTACTCAAATAAGTTGTATCCATAAAAATAACATATAAACAGAAAAATATATGGATTAGAATCAAACAGAATGATTGGAAAAAAGCAAATAGGAAACGTTCATCAATCTAACATGTTTTCAGTTTTATATGAAAAGCGTATATATTGCTTTATATATGTACGAGTATAATACTTATGTGTAAGTGCATAATAATTGTATACGTGTGCGTGTGTCAACACACGAAAAACTAGCAAACATAATGTCTACTAGGCATATACAAATACTTATGAATATACATTGTCATCTGAATCCCACATAGACAAATTAGAATTTCTATAGCCTTACACACACACACATATATATATATATATATATATATATATATATATATATATATATATATATATATATTTATTAAATATATATATATATATATATATATTTATATATATATATATATATATATATATATATATATATATATATCAGTATTTACGTTTTCTCAGTTCACCTTGGAATCCGTTCATTTCTTGATGTTTCGAAAGGACGTTGTCTATCCTTGAATTCGGGACACCATAAATTATACTAACGTTTGTTAAACAAATCGAATGCACGTGAACTCTGATTAACCAATGAAAATCAAACAACACAAAATAAAAAATACAGAATTTCTTTCTACTTTTTTTCGTCATATATCATTCTCCGATGAAGATTTAATAAACTTTATACACACACACACAAACACACACACACACACACATATATATATATATATATATATATATATATATATATATATATATATATATATATAGGTAGTTGTCAGTATGTGTGTGTCTGTCCGACTAAAAAATAAAAAAATACAGTAATTAATGTCAAAGTAAATATAAATACTGACTCGGTATCATCCAAGCCAGCTTTTCGTAAAAAAATTATCATCGTATGATTTGTATTTACGAAGATATTTTAAAATTCAAATGCATTAGAATACATTCGAAATTATCAGAATTAAAAAGTAAAAACAAACGATAATAATTCTTATTGCCGATTAGGATTACCATTCGTTTTTACTTTTTAATTCTGGTGATACTTTCGAAACACTATTACATGTATCTATTTTTAAAATTTCTATTCTCTTGAATTTAGTTTAACATCTATAGTAAATAAAAGCGTAACTGTAAAAAAAAATGAATATTGAAACAACAGAGTAATTTTAAAAGAAGAAGAATATTAAATACAATATTTATTTATTTAAATGTTTGAGAGAGAGAGAGAGTGAGAGAGAGAGAGAGAGGGTGTGTGTGTGTGTGTGTGTGTGTCCGGCTACAAAATAAATATACAGACAAATCTCTTACCTACAGACACCTCATCAACGGTTTTCAGATGCAACGTACAAAATCTGCAGGTAAAATATAAAAAAAAATCTGCAGTAAAAAAAAACAAAAAAACTTCCAAATCGTCATCGATGTATTTCAAAATTTGCGGGCTTAGCGGAATGAGTCTTATTAGATCTCAAAGTGAACGCTTGGCGGCGGTAGAGGGCCTCTCAATTGTAAACAAAGACGGAATTTACGATACATCAGCGTGTGCGTGAGAAAGTAGTTGTGAGAATGGTAAATTTGCAGATTAGAAACCAGAAGTTAATTTGAAAAAGAAGCATCATTTCTAGTGTAAAAAAAAGCCTGAACATTCCAAAAATTTACGGAAACCTATCGTTTAGGAGATAGCGGCAATCTTAGTTGAGTTTATTTGTGTCTCGGCTACAGCCCGGCCAATATTTGGTCTTTCCTCTTAATAATAACATAAACATTTTGACTTTAAAGCTTTGTTTTTTTTTTGTTTTTTTTTTTAAAAAGCATGATTATTAATAGCAATAAAAATTGCGAAAAGCCACCTTTTAGGAGGGTATTGATAAAATTATTTGGGTTCCGGTACAACTTGGTCGCCTCAGTCAGGAATCTTTCTTTCGCGCAGTAATCTAGTCCCGTAAGGGCAGCAGTGCTCTACCCGTGACCCAGAAACGAGGCTCTCTTTTTAAAATTGGTTTCTGGGTTCTAAGCTGCAATTCTACGTGTTTATAGTATTATAATCATAACTACTATACGATCATATTACTATAGTGATTTTATAACTAAAAAAAAAAAATAATTCATTCCCATCTACGGACAATCGGCTTTAACGGACCTATATTCGTCCGTTGATGAGAGGTTTGTTTATGTATGCAAACTCAGTATCACCCTAAAGGGTAGTTGTCAGCATGTGTGTGTATTACTGACATATTAATATTTTTCGATCATCTTAAGGAAAATATTTTTTTAATTCAATCTTTAAAAAATAATTTGAAAAAAGTTTAATTAACTTTTATCTAAGTTTGATTAGTTTGAATACAACATAAACAAATATGTTAGTATTTAAATCGAAAAATAAAGTGTCTTTTTGAATAAAAATATGGGGATGCACAGCCCCCTCTGTTCCCACCCGCAGAGCGTAGTATTTGTAATGTGGTATCTTCCTAAATTTAATTATGTTGTAACAATCTCCAAAAAACAATGAAATTTATTTTTAAAGATTGAATAAAAAATTATTTTCCATCAGATGGCTGAAAAATATCAATAAATAATCAATATTATTCAATATTATTAAGAGATCTTCCGAGCAACTGCGGGTATCACTGCTAGCATATATATATATATATATATATATATATATATATATATATATATATACTTCAATATTTCGACTAAAGTCATTATTTTCTCTTTTTACATGTATATATATATAAAAGAAAAACAGACCACATTAAGGTACCATTAAAATAATTAAAAAAAAAATTTTTTTTCCGTTTCATTTTTGGAAGTGCTATCTGATGATCCGGCGTCCTTTAAAAGGGTTCTGGTGAAATAAATTATTATACTGGAACCTTAAAGTGGTCTGTTTTTCTTAAAATATTAGCTCTGGATTTACATTGAGTTCTCAGGATTTCATCCTCTTTGGGATTACCCATACGGATTACCAAGTTTTTCATTTTTCATTATATATATATTATATATATATATATATATATATATATATATATATATATATATATATATATATATAGAGAGAGAGAGAGAGAGAGAGACTAGCTTAAAAAACTGGTCTATCGGGCGACATTTAAGATAGATCCTGCGGCGAGCTCTTGCTTGGATCTTCAGCTTGTTCAGTTGTTCAGTCCCTTGGGAGCTTTCCAGGCTGCCGTTTGGTCTGAGCTTTCATTTGCACAGGACTTTCTTTTTCCTCGCTGCAACCTTGACTCTTTTGATTGCAATTTAGTCATCTGTTGGCGGAGATTTCTTTTTGTGATGCATACTGCTGCCGTATGCGATATGCAACAATAAACTACAGAAGGACTCAAAATTGATCGCTGTATTTAAGTATTGCATTAATATTTAAGCTCATCTTTTAAAAGTTCAACGACCATTCTTCTGTCACCACTTAATTTAAAGACAATTTGATGTACGTAAGTAACTTACTTTCCGTACAAACAATTATTTTTATTTCATGGCTGACTTACACTGGATTTCGCAACTAATTTCAATTATTACCAAATTTATTTCCAAGTTATAAAAATTATTATCGTACAAAAAAGTCCTAAAAAGAAAATGTTAAGCAAAATTTTTCTAAGTAGCGTCTAAGCTCGTATTAACGGAGAACCCTCTCTCTCCCCATCACACACATATATATTAAGACATTTTTATGTTTAACATTCTTTTTATAGATACAAATATTTAAGTAAATGCTGTGTTTATAATAAACAGTATTAAACAACATTTACCGGTCTGAATGTCTGAGAAATTTTCATAGAAAATATTCGTCCTCTGACAGGATTCGAACCTGTATCCTATACGGAACCGTCATATAGCCTGACGTGCTTTTACCGTGCGTGTGTGTGTGTGTGTGTGTGTGAAATAAAGCTTGTTTTTCGGCTAAAAAAAACTGTTGACAGGGTATTTCTGCAAGGTAATTTTTTTCGTTTTTTTTTTTTTTTTTTAAGGCAAACAGTTTATTATTAATAAATAAAATTACATATTAACTCATCTCGTCTCTACCCGTGTTCCGTGGAGAATATGCACTTTTTGGGAAATCTTTTCTATTTAAAATTAATTCATCTTTTAATTAATCTTGTAATTTAAATTGTAAAAGACTTGATTTTACAAACCACTTTCCAAGAGAGTGGATATTCCGCGCGAAACTCATAGTACAGATAAAATAAAGGGACATTTAATTTTAAAATTTAGGTAATTTACTCGCTAGTCTCCTGTCCATATTCAGCACCCTTCTGTTGAAACACATCTTTATCACATGAAGTCTCCTCTACATCTCTGAATCATCTTTCCAACATTCACTGCCATCAACGGGTTGCAAAAGTTTTAATTCTTCTATGAATTAAAACTTTTGCAACCCGCTGACGCGTGTTGAAATCGTCACCGTACTATTTAGTATTATTGAAGTTATCACTAACATTTTGACAAGATTTGCAAACTCTTCGTTTAGTTTAAATTTGCAAATTTAAAATTTGAATAAACTGATTTGTTTGTAAAAAATCTTTGACAAAACCCTACTTCGCGGTTGAATAATATCTTTAATTAAATTTAATTTTATAGCACTTCATATAAATATTTTTTAAGAAAATTTCTTTTTTTTTTCCTTTTTAACAGCGAAGAAAATTTCTTAGGGTTTTTTACTCTTGAGCATGCAACACACAACTGGCCATGCGCAAATATTTCTTTTTGTAGCCAGATTTCAACATTTTGAATCGATTTGCCTTGTGATTTGGTTATAAATCTCGCAAAGGCAGGGCGAACTCGAAACAGGATTCTTGTATATATAAAAACTTAAAGAAAAGGTATTCAGAAACTATATTGCAGTTATATTTACTAAGTGTTTGTTATTTTAATCATTAAATTGTTTTTTTTAATAGTGAGAGCATTTTGTGTGTTAAATAATAAAGCTTTTAATTTAAAAAAAATCAGAAAAAATTATTGTTCTGAACTACGCACTCTAATAAGATGAATTATACTTTGTACCCGCTTACTTGTTTGGATTTCCCCTAAAGTTTGGTTTCGATCGGTCAATGTATTGGCTATTTTAGAGCGTATGTTGGACGGACGAACTGTTATGGTCCAGGTTAGGACCAAGGAAGAACAACACGTACACAAGAGTAGAAATAACGAAGGTATATTACACGAAATAATAATACAAGATGTGGAAGGTGTTAGTATGACTGTCAGTTTGGTTTGGAGTGAACTACTATCGGCTCGACTCGATTCAGTATCTAGCCACCCCCACGAGGGTTGCATGTGGCACAAGGCCGAGTTTAACGTGGGTTTCCCGAGCCTGTAGGCTCGGCCAAAAAATGCCTGTAGAACCCGTATAAACGGGATCGGGTTGGTCAACCTCCCCGAACGAGACTCTGCCCTTCGGCGGAGCCACGTCCGGGTTCCTCTCTGCTCAGAGGCAGTGAGTTCGACCGTCAAGCCGAGCTTCTCGGCTTGATTCGTCCCTCTCTCTTGAGAGGCGTAGTATACATAGTGTTAGGAAGAGTTCATTCTGTAGTTATAGGTAAGGACCCATGGCACTAACAGAAGTCACGGAATTTTATATGTCGATTAATATTACATTAAAGTTAAATACTCATTTTTGTTTCTAACCTGAATTGTCTGTCTTAAAATTTTGTTTACTTTCTAGAAGATATCTTTCATTATTCCAACGCATTTCCAGATTTCTCTGTCATACATCCCGCCGTCTGTTATAACACTAATAAGATAATTAAATTTATGTACATAATTCATTTTGACGTCTCAAATTTGCAGCTCACACATTTGGTCTGTCCTCGATCGCTGACGACCAACAATCCTGTCTTCTTTTATGACGTACGGGAATGTAACATGGAAATAAACAAAATCACTTGTAAACAATATGCAAAGATAGCAAAAAGAATAATAGTGATAAATCTAAACTTTAGATAGAGATCAACATAGATTCGATAATAGCCGCCCTGAGTATGACGATAAACTACATCTGGCAAGCAGCGTCTCTAGTCAGGAGGCTTAACTGCTCTTCTTCCCAGATTCATCCTGACTCAGGCTGGTACCAAATAGTTAACCCAAAAACTGGGTTCAAAATACTATGAAAGTATAAAAAAATTATAGTAAAAATACCAGTAATACATTTTCATCGTAAAAAATTACCAGACATACATTTTTGTAAAAAAAAATATAACAAAATACTAACAATACATTTTTATAAATGATATCACTCCCATGAAAATTAAATTTCGACATTATATGGCCCATAAAGAGTTGATACACCACTAAACAAACAAAACCAAAAACAAACATTTTTAAAGAATCATTTTTAACCCAAGCAAGCCAATAAAGCCACTAAGATGTAAGGGGTTACTGATTGTGACAAAAATATGAGAAAAAGAAAAAAAAAACGTTATTAAAGGTAATAAAAGAACAGGAATATGGAGACAAGTGATCACGATTGATATTTCATTTTGTTAACTGTAAAGTAAGAGGCCAGAAGAGAGTTCCACAAGCGAGAAGTGCTAAAGAAGAAACTGTTAGCATAGAACTTACGGTTGCATCTAGCCATTTCAACAGTGAATTGATGAGACCTTTCAACCAATGTAGTACTACACTTAAGTTCATAAAGTCTAGATACTAAACAGGAAAGATCATCAAAACAATTAATATGAAAATGTTTATTGTTGCGGTGCCGAGATTACAGATCAGTTCCAATAACATTGCAAATTATTTAGATTTTATCAAATATCTCTAAATATATAGCAGAAGAACCAGACCAGATTTGACAGCAATATTCACGACATCGACAAATGATAGACGTATGTGTAAGATTCTGGTAATAAAAGTTGTCTAGCACGGCATGACAGAATCAACTTTCCTAGTAGCAGAGTAAGCAATTGAATCAATATAATCATTCCACTTAGCCCGGGAAATTACAATGAGTTACTATCCTGGAGGTTAGCAGCTGCCATGTTTCTGGAAGACAAAAAATGTTATCTAAGACGATTAAAAGTGATCAGTTTTATTTTGGAGGCGTTAAAATTAACAAAACATTTCTTGCCCCAGTTAACGAATTGTAAGCTATTTTTGAGATCAGCTGCTTATTTGACCTTATCAGACCAATGAAAATGGGGATTAAGACACGGTAAATAATTGTGCCATCAGCACAGGTAACGATTTGAGAACTGATGACATCGGGACGATTGTTGATGAAAATTAGGAACACCGTATCATAAAAAGGATTATGCGATACAAATGGAGAGGAATGTAGAGCATAAAAATGAAGGATAACAGTTGGAGCAATAGGTTGGTTAATTGTTGCGAAATGGATTAGAAACACAGTAGAAAACCAGATAAAAGATGTACAGATAGAAGAGATGGGTTTGTTGGTAAAATATAACAGAGATTATCAGTCAAGATCATCGTGGAGGATTTCAGAAATGTGATTGTCCAGCAGTGTACTGTTAGTGGATAATACCAATTTTCCCTGTTACTAATTCTGATTATGGCGCAGACGCTACTCCAAATATACGGGAGGGAGTAATTTTTTTGATTCACATTCTTCATCTATTTGATCCTTGTCAAGTCTCACAATAAAAGTAGCAGCTTTTTGCGACTACTGACTGCGAGGGCAAGGTAATCATCAGAAAAAAAAAATCTTCTCCGTCAAAAAACCAGAGACAATTGTTCAAGGTCACCGAAGACGAGACAGTGTTCCGGGCGAAGTGGATTTCAAATTTTTCGACGAAGAATTTGTGCTAAGTGAAAATAAATAACCTTGCCTGGAATTCGAACGCATTTCGCTGATTCTATTTACCGCGCTGACGACCATTACGTCACTTTGCACTTCTGTACAAACAAACCTGTATGTGCATGAAATCACTTAGGGAAAGTTACACTAGTACGTCGTATTCAGATCCTAACAAGGTGTGAGGCAAAACGATTTCGGCAAGGAAACAGCCAATTCTAATACTGAAAAGATTCTTGAAATATGTTTGAAAAGTGATAAAACTTCTAGAAATATGTGCGGATTCTAAAAGAACCCTTAAATGTAAACTAGAAGCAAATTCTAGTTTCGAGCATAATAATATAAAATGAAAAAAGAAGAAAATGGAATAATGTTTGTAAAACGAAAAGGAGACGGGAACTACAAAAACGAGGTAAAAGAATGAAAGTGAAGAACAAATGGGCAGTATCAAGGAATAAAATAAATCGTACCTAAATGACTTTGAGAGCGCGTGTGGAATAGAAAGTATGATCCGAAAAGAGATAAAAAGAAAAATGATCAAAAAAGAGCGCAAAAGAAGAGAAAAAGAGAAT
This sequence comes from Acanthosepion pharaonis, assembly GCA_903632075.3. NCBI lineage: Eukaryota > Metazoa > Mollusca > Cephalopoda > Sepiida > Sepiidae > Acanthosepion > Acanthosepion pharaonis. The sequence continues at coordinate 4,127,768 of CAHIKZ030000746.1, read as the reverse complement.
AAAGAGGAAAAAAGTTGAATGCAGAAAAATAAACGGTGATAATCAGAAAGTTTTGAAGATTAAATAAAAGGAGAGAAACTTGTTCAGGTACTGGGAATAGAAGGGAGAGTAACATAAAAAGTAAAGGTAACCATTTTGAAGAAAGAAAGAAAGAAAGAATGACAGACAAAATAAAAAGAAGGAACAAAAGAAGAATGAAAGTAAACGTTGTTTCATTAAGACGGATTATATATAAGGGTGTTTCATTAAGACGGATTATATATAAGGGTGTTTCATTAAGACGGATTATATATAAGGGTGTTTCATTAAGACGGAACAAAGTCAGAAGTAAATAAATCAGTGTTATTGGTAAAAATTTATTTATTTCTCTATTGGATCATGTTATTTAAGTCATGGCAATTATGTGTGAAAAATAATATCACCCAAATGTCCTCCAAATCTGAAGGAAAAAAAAAACTTATTAGACGCTTAAATTTAATTCACATTTAAAATCGGTCCAAGTTATTGGAACACCCTTTATGTTAAGGTAGAAAGAATAATTGACCATGTAAATACACAAAGGAGAAGAAGGAAAGACAGCGAGAGTGAAAAAAGAACTCGCGAAAGAGTATGTGAAGTAAATAAAAAAATGTAAGAAAGACAAAAAAAAAAAGGAAGAATGAAAAAAGAATGAAAGAAATAACATGCGAAAAAAAAAAAGAATGAAATAAAGTAAAAACAAAAGAAAGAATAAAAGAAATTAAGAAAATTAAAAGACCAAGTGAGGTACATAAGAAAGAATGACGTTAGAAAAGGAAAAAAAAATTTTTAGAAAGAACGTTACTCCGAAAGTAATGCTTCCCGTTTTATTATTTTGGAAATATGACAGAAGTTCAGCTTATCCTCCACGGACACATAATGTTATTTTTCTGGCTTCATAATTTGATTGATTTGTTTTTTTTTTTACGGTCTATCAACCATTTGAGGGTTACTTAAAGACGAAACATATAACAGCTTGTAAGAAGTTGCTTACCGTCACCGTTTTTCCTAAGCGGTTTCTCATCTAAGTACTGATCAGGTTCAACACTGCTTAACTTCGGTGATCAACCGAGAACCGCTGTTTTCAACGGGATTTGATCGCATTTAACGATACCCATCTCGCAAAATAATATCTGACATTAATGCCCTTGCGAAACTCATGTATGTTACCAAATTCTTCCATGCTAAGAAAAAAACGTAGCAATTAACATTTATTAAAGCTTGTTGGGCATTTACGGAGATCAAACAATGGATGTGAGCATAAACAGGCGATAGGTTATGTGTTTCGGTAGTGGCGACAACAATGTGTATAAACAAGCCGCTTTACAGACGACTGCACGGATATTAACGTACGAAATGAAGATCAGCTACGCAAAGCCAATGATGGTGACAATGTAGAAAACAATGTTTTGTTGCTGAAAATTTTCTTACAAAACAATGAACGGAGTTAGAATTCTTTTTCACCTTCCAACCTCTGTCTCTCTCACAGGTGGAATATAGCCAGTCTCTCACTACTCTATCGCTACTACCATGGAAAGTGCTCGGACGAACTGCATCTCCTGGTTCCAGTGGCGAGAAGTAAGTTCCACTCGAACACCTTCTTCCTGCGAACTACTGTCCTACAGACTCTTAAGTGGATGTTTCTCCACTCACTACAATCTTAACCTGTTCACATCTAGGTTTAACCGTCAACTCCCTCTCCTGTCCGTATAAACGTAACTCTCTACCCCGAGTGCGCCCTACTGTAAAAAAAGAAAAGAAAGTAAAACAACGTAGAAGAAATAGAAAAGAAATAAAGAAAGAACAACGAAAAAGCATGAGAAAGAAAAAAAAAGAAAAGAAAAAGATGCCGATGATAAAAAAAATGGAGAGGTTTCAAGTAGGTGAGATGAGGATGTAATGAATAAAAACAGAGATCCTTAAAACGATGACATTGATTAAATTAAAGGCAGAACTAGAATGAAAGCAGAGAAAATAATAAAATTAAAAACTTTCTTTAACAAGACGAAGATTTTGTACATATGTGTAGGCAAAAGGAAAAGAAATTGAGGCGGATATAAAATTAAAAAAAAAAAGTTTCAGAAAAATCGTGAAAACGAGAAAGAATTAAAATGCGGAAGGCTGTGAGAGACAGCGAAAGAGAAAAAAAAATTGCTTTAAATTTTAAAAAATAAAAAATAAATTACTGTAAGCTGTACATTGAAATTTCAACAACATTTCATGGTTTCGCGGCGTCAAAACGAGCGCTGTTGAAAAATAATCAATAATTTTGAACGGGATGAACCATAAACGATGTCTCGTCTCGTCTCATGACGACGGCGGGAAAACGGTAATGGCCGAACGGCATTACACTTTTTGTTATTCTTGTTGCTGCGAATAGCAATGGCAAGAGTTATTGGCCTTTGCTGTTGCTGCTGGGCGAAGGTGGAGACGCCTTCACCCGATGACGTCGCACGAGCCGAAAGCCTTTATTGGGTATTTAGTGTTGGAGGCTTTGTGAATTTAAGCTGTATCGTACGCACTTTAGTGTTACTATTTAACATCAAATGATTTTATTTGAAAGATTAAATCTTCCCTCGGGAGTCAGTTTTTTTTTAAAATTTTTTTTCCTTTTACTGAATTTTTCTTTTGACAAACACACATTTACGGCTGAACATTGACGAGAGCATATTACGCAACTAGTTCATTTGCATGTCCACAGGATTCAAACACACAAAAGCAGCGACTTCTTACACATATATCTCAAAGTAAATCCACACAGAATAAGGTGCAAGCTACACATATAAAGTTATGAGAAGAGAAAAAATTTAAAGTAATCACATCGCACAGATATGAACACGCTTACACACACGCGTACCTATATATATATATATATATATATATATATATATATATATATATATATATATATATAATGACGATTGCTTGAATACACGAATGCATATGTAATGAAATATATTCAAGGCATACGTTTTCGTAAATACAAATGCCCCTTAAGGACTTACGTCGATTATGACTCTCAATCGCTTTACTTTATTATCTACGAATTGACACGATTTCTTGGGAAAGGTAGTGGAGTAGTTGCACGTTACCTTCTTCGCGGTTTTGAATCCAGAGTTTCCCTCTTTATTGGCTGCCAACCAAACCTAGAGTGCCTGGTGTACTCTGCTTTTTAACCCGTGGCTGGAGGGGTAAGAGGACGGAATCCAGAAATTGAAGTAGGTGGACCATTTCCTCATCCCACAATTTACTATATATATATATATATATATATATATATATATATATATATATTTGTTTATTTTCAGTAACCCTCATGACATATATACATGACACGATATATAGAAATAAAAGAAAAATTTTTGTATTATATTTGGGACAAGATTGCTTTCATATATATCTAATAATACATGATTACACACAAACATACACGTATAAATACATGCACGCATGCACACACACACAGAGAGACAAACGCGCCCACGCATTTTATATATATATATATATATATATATATATATATATATATGTGTGTGTGTGTGTGTGTGTGTGTGTGTGTGTGTGTGTGTGTGTGTGTGTGTGTGTGTATTAACATTGTTCAAACCATATATATTAACGCATATACAGGTTTTGCATACATTTTCTGTTCCACATAGAACTATATATATATATATGTATATGCGTGTGTGCATATACACACGGATACACAACAATGCTCGCCAATGTGCTTCATTTGGGAACACACCTGTTCTTACCTGATTGATATGCTAACAGACACACCTGTTCACTTATTTTATATGCTCATTGCTATAAGCGTACGAGAGTGTGTCTCAGATATACATAAAAGTGTCACGGACACACGCACACGTATTTCCAAAGCAGATACACGGAAACTAACGTACACAAACAAACGCCTTCTTACATACATGTGTATTTGAATACACACGTGTGTACACTGATGGCGCGAAAATTCACTCGCACGTACTCGCCGCCTATGCGCACACACATACACAGGCGTATGTGCGAGGTAGTGACGAAAATGCTTTTCCTTCTCTTTTCCCATGTCCCTTGTCAATTAGTCCTCTTTCTTGCTTTCTCTTTGTCTTTCTCTTTCTTCGTTGTTGACGTACACACAAACACACATACTATTCTGCGTTCGCATATTCACACACGTTGATTTTTGTGTGCGCAGCCTTACACAGGACGATGAACTGTCAAAAGCAGACAAGTAAAAGACACATTTAAATTAACAAATAAACAGACATCCGCTTTTTTTTTTTTTTTTTTTTTAAATTAAATAAAAAAAACGCTTTTAATTTAAATTCGCCCGCAGACAACCATTCGTAGTCGCCCTCGTAGACATCACCTTGAAAACAGGTTACGACAAATTTCATCTAATGGGAACAACTATCAGATGATGAATACTGGTTTATTTTTTTGTAGGCCTTAAAAAGAAGTGCACAAAAATGTAAAATAAATTTTATTCAAATAAAAACAACCAATAGGAATTAGGATAAATAGGCGTGGAAAGAGAAAACCTATAGCACGCATGCGCAAAGCAAATACAAATATTTTATAAAACGTATATAAAAGGAGTTCTTAAAACAGAAGGATGGAAAGTGAGGATAAACATTTAAATAAAAAAGTAATTAATATGTTTTTTTGGTGTTTGCGTTGAATATTTGGTTTTAAGCTTTCAATGGCCATTCTGACGAAAAAGCGAAAAGCGTAAACTTTTAGAGTTGGATATCGAAAATAATAATAATTGTGGCAAAAGCAAACAGTGCTTTAACAAGTTTGCTCCTTTCCATCCTCATCTTCTTTCCTTTTTAAGTGTTTTCCCGATAGGAGTGATGTCGATGTACTAAATCAGTCACCTTTTGAACTGTCAGTAATGAGGGAAAAGTTTTTTTTTTCATCGTATTATTTGAGTGTTATTCCTTAAAATGAAACGGTCGCTTATCAAAGAATGTTTTTTTTTTTTTGTTTTTGTCTGGGATAGGACCATATCAATAATCAACAAATTCTTTCATAAGGGTCATAACGGCTCATGAAAGGCGAAAGCGCTCAGAATATTTTGGATAAGTACGGTTCGAATTGTTTAATTTTGAAAAGAATAATCGTCTGATCCATATAAACAGAAAGATATTTCGTTGGTCTTTAATGAAACACACACACGCACGCGCGCACACACACATACACATATACATACACATACACACACATTATATATATATATATATATAAATATAAATATAAAAGTGAACATAGAAGTCAACACTTGGAGGCGACAGTCTGTTTCATGCTCTATGCAATCGTCAGGCCACGAATGCATAGAGCATGAAACAGACGGTCGCCTCAAACTGTCGACTTCTATGTTCACTTTTATATTTACAACGCCTATCTCTGATATTGAGCATTTTATACCATAAATGTAGTACATCTTAAGACTATATTTTTCATATATATATATATATATATATATATATATATATATATATATATATAGGATGGTCTGAACATCGCATTCAAGCCTGAAACAGACAGTCACTACTTGGGGCCGACATCATGTCCACACACACACACACACACACATATATATATATATATATATATATATATATATATAATTATATATATTTATTTAAAAATAATATAAATATGTAATAAAATCACTAAAAATAGCCATTTTGTTTCAACACCCTCGGTGTCTTATCAAGTAAAACTTTTAAAACCATTTATTTTATCTTCAACATCATCATTGATAAGACACCGTGGTGTTGAAAACAAAATGGCTATTTTTGTAGTGATTTATAACATATTTATGTTATAATTTTTTTTTTTTATAAATAATAATTATATCTGCTCTACTTGTATTGAGCACTCTTTTAAGAATAGTAATTGTTGGTTATTGGAATTCATTCCGTATATATCAATTATATGCTTGTATATATATATATATATATATATATATATATATATATATATATATATATATAATTACATAGAATGAAGCTTAATTGTATCCCATTTTTATGGCTATTTCGCTCCCCTGGATAGATTCTCTGGTGTTTGTCAATATTAAAACGTTTGATCAAACGTTTAAGTATTGACAAGCTCAAATTACTGAAATGAACATAACAATAATGGATACAACTGAGTTTCATTTATGTAATTCATTTGTTTATGCTCTATAATAAATATATTGAGTTTTTTTTTTGGGATCAGTTTTAATATTTTATATTAATAAGATTCATTTTGGATTACTTACCCACGGATTTTACCCATATATATATATATATATATATATATATATATATATATATATATATATATAGATAGATAATTAGTGGAAAATATACTAACTGGAAGTATTTACGATTCCAATGGAATAAATTATGACCATGGAATATTAATGTTTAAGCCTTTTATTTAATTATATATATATATATATATATATATATATATATATATATATATGATTGTATGTATTGTAATATAAATATATATATGATTGTGTATGTATTGTCTTTTGCAAGATTTCATCCTTTCCTGCATCTATGCTTCAAATGTATCTATGTTGACGTGAAGTTCAGAGCAACATTTGATCTTTAACATTTATTCCAACTTAATTTCAATAAAAACAAAATAAATAGAATAACGTATGTACTTTTTTTTTTCCTCAGTAATTTTATAATTTTAAACTTAATATAGATAAATTTAAATTTTAAAATGGGTAATTTTTAATTACAAATTTTATCATATAATTTAATTTATTATTTATTAGTTAGAATAAATTCTAGTTTAGTCTAACCCCAACATTAAAACATTAAATAATTATTATAACCTTAGTTCGTTGTCAAGTTTTTTTGAATTCTCATGTACTTGTATTTTGATTGATCATTGCAGCTTATGTATCAGCGTTTCCCCTTACGAGGGATGTTTGATTGATTTGAAACGTTTAAAACACTTTATTCTACATTCAACACCATCACCTGATAAGACACCAGAAGTGTTGAAACAAAATGGCTATTTTTGTAGTGATTTTATAACATATTTATGTTCTAATTTTTGAACAATTATATTTGCTGTACACTGTATTGAGCACTGTTTTAAGAATAGTATTTATTGGTTATTGAATTTATTCCGTATAATAATACTATATTTTATATATATATATTGTATATATATATTTTATATATTATATATATATATATATATATATATATATATATATATATATATCTTTCCCTGACGATCCGCTTAGGTGAAACCTGGGTAGGTTTGTCTGGCTCCTGCTCTACGGTTGTATTCAGCTCTTTTGTTAGTTAGTTGTTTACTCGTGTCGGGGTTTTTTCTTTGGGCTTTGAACCTGCATCTGTGCGATTTTTTTCCGACAGACTTTCATGTTTCTAGCTCTTTCTTTTTTTTTAAAACCTTTTTTTCTTCGAGATTGATTTGATTATTGGCAAATCAAAAATTCGAGGGTTTTTCGAAACGAGTATAGTTACCTATATCTATCTATCTATCTATCTATCTATCAATCTATATATATATATATATATATATATATATATATATATATATATATATATGAAAATAACATATATATAAATTTTTTATATATCTGCAATAATATTGCAGAAAAAATGTATGAGAATGTGTAAAAGGTTTTGGTGTGATGCTTTTCGTCCATTAAGACTTTATCGGACTAAATTTGTTATGTAGCTGCAACTACGCATGCGCCCAA
>CAHIKZ030000746.1:4062500-4117500 GCA_903632075.3 Acanthosepion pharaonis | reverse complement strand
ATATAAATGACAATATATAAACTGTAAATTATTAATGACGCGTTTCATCCAATATGGACTTTATCAAAGCAAAAACGAAATGAATTTAATCAAAGAACGTAACTAATAATAACAAAAAACAGAATGTTCTTAGCAACTGGAGGAATGTTGTGAACGCTATCTTCATATTGTTAACTGAAAATAAAGTCAGTTCTTGTCACGCGTGGAGAATATTGTCATTATAACTGTGTTGACGGATTCAACGATTTACTTTCGATTTTACAATATTGTGTACGTTTGTTTGGGAGAGCAGCTTTTTTGTTAAGAAAGGTGAAATAGGGAAAAAGCCTGGGGAGGGCAAATTGAAGGGGGAGGGCAAATTGAAGGGGAGGGCAAATTGAAGGGGAGGTCAAATTGAAGGGTGTAGGGCAAATTGAAGGTGAAATGAAAAATTGACATCTCCCTTTAGGGCAAATTTTGGATGCAAATTGAAGGGGAGGGCAAATTGAAGGGATGCCTGGTCAAATTGAAGGGGAGAGTTATTGATGACAATGTTCTGACATCTCCCTTTAAACCATTATTTTTTTAAATTTAGAATGTACTTTGAAAAATAAACATAAAATTTTGGTGATATTCTTAGTAAATTTAATATAAAAATGCGGCCTGGAGAATAAAATGTTTGGGAACCAAGCCACTGGTCTGCTGTACAGCAGGTCATCTGTAACAACGTGTACTGGGTGCGAGTCTGCAGCCAAAAAATGCGTTTAAAAATTAAAAATATATATATATATATATATATATATATATATATATATATATATATATATATACATCGTCATTATTGTAATCGTCATTTTTTGAATTGCTGTATCATATTGAGCAGGTGTCTGCGACAGAGATTGGATAGCCATCTATCAAACTATGTACTCGGAAAAAATCTTTTAATGATATAAACATATAATCTATCTATATGTATCTATCTATCTATCTATCTATCTATCTATCTCATCATATTCATGTCTATCTATCTATCTATCTATCTATCTATCTATCTATCTATCTATGTCATTATATTCATATCTATCTATCTATCTATCTATCTATCTATCTGGCTAGCAGCCTATCTATCTATCTATCTATCTATCTATCTATCTATCTATCTATCTACTCAATGGAGAAATTAATTAGATAAATGTGTATTTCCATTGGTGGAAACCCAGACGTACGTCACTTTTTTTTTTCTATTACCGGTTGTTAGAGTAAGCTTTCTGTCGTAATTACAAATTGTTAGGAGCTCGCACAAAACTATAATTTAAAATTAAAAAATGATAATAAAAGTAATGGATGTATAGATGGAGAGGAAAAAAAAGAGAAGATGAAGAACTGTGTGATAAGAAATATAGAGAAAGAGAAAGAGAGTGATAAATAAATAGTGAAAGAGAAAGATAGCGAAAAAAGCGATACAGAAAGGAATAGAGAGGACGGGAGAAAAAGGAATAAAACGAAATAAAAAGTGAAATAGGGAGACATAGATATGGATATAAAAAGTAAAAAAGAGAGACTGAGATAGAGAGATATAGATCAATGTTAGAAATAAATAAAGAGAAAGAGAATGAGAAAGAGAGGAGAAATAAAGAAAGAGAAGGAGAAAGAGGAAAATATTAAAGAGAAGGAGAAATTTAGAAGAAAGAAAAGAAAGAGAAGATAGAAAGAGAAAAGAAATTCTAGAAAGAAAGAAAGAGAAAGGAGAAATAAAGAAAGGAGAAAGAGATAAAATTTTCTGAAAGAGAAAGAGAGGAGAAATAAAGAAAGAGAAGGAGAAAGAGAGGAGAAATAAAGAAAGAGAAAGAGAAAGAGAGGAGAAATAAAGAAAGAGAAAGAGAAATAAAGGAAGAAAGAAAAGAAAGAAAAGAGACTAGGAGAAATAAAAGAAAGAGAAAGAGAAAGAGGGAGAAAAAAAAATAAAGAAAGAGAAAGAAATTTGAAATGAAAAGAGAAAGAGAAATAAAAAATAAAGAAAAGAGAAACAAATAAAATATAGAAAATAAAGAAAAAGAAAAGAGAAAGAAAGAGGAGAAATAAAGAAATTGAGAAGGAGAAATAGAGAAAGAGAAAAAAGAAACAGAAATATTTATAGAGGAGAAATAAAGAAAGAGAAAGAGAATGAGAAAGAGAGGAGAAATAAAGAAAGAGAAACAGAATGAGAAGAAGTCAAAAGAAAAATATATATAACTAGATAAATAAAGAAATATAAATGTGGGTAAAGAGAAGCAGAAAATAGAAAAAGGAAAATAATATGAAAGTGAAAAGAGAGTTCTCTCTCTCTCTTTCTTTATATATTATATATATATATATATATATATATATATATATATATATAATAATAATATTTTGTTTAAAATATGATTCCTTCTGCTACATAAGAGTTCTCATGTTTCAAAAAATGAGAGCCGAAATATCCAAATAATTATTAAAATTAAGTTGGATTGTGGTGTTTAGTCCCGTTTCATCTTCAAGCGAAATTTTAGGAATAAGCTATTTGTCGGTTTACGTGTATTTTAGGCCGGTCATTTTGGAATTCGTTATTGTGGGAGTGGCTAGACTATTTTCCTTCGTTAAGTGGTCAGAGAGAGTTAATTCTTATCAATAGATTCATCATCTTCTAAGAGGTTTTGGTAAGGTTGGTAGGGGTATCTATTTCAAGGCTAATGTTTGCGGTCACCCTTTAGTTGGTTCCCAGTGAGGGATATTTTTATGGCGCCCCTACAAGTCGTTATGTGTCTGGGTAATTGTCTTTTATTATTGTCCATCTGATTATCTATTTATTTATTTGTTTATTCAAGTGGGTGTTTTATATACAGATCGCATTGCACTGAATTTCAATTTGTTTTTTTTGTTTTTTGACGACTACAAAAAAGTTTTTTCCTATGTAATGATTTGGCATTGCTTTTAAGAATTTTACTTAGCTGTGGGATTTTTTTTTTTTTTTTTATATGCTAATTTTTTAATGCGAAAGTTTGTTGATGTCTTCAAAAAACCGTTAACTCCTGCCTATGGTTTAATAATTTTTCATTATTTAGAAATTTAATGATGTGTAGTTTTTCCTGTAAGCATAAAGGGCATGGGTCATCCCAGGTTTTACAGGTTCTTGTTTTATTTATTATTTTCCATTTTACTTTTTGGTGTTTTATTCGTTTCTTTTAGATGCCAGAAATATTGGGATAGAGATGTCTGATTTCTATTTTGAATATTGTTGAAGGAGCTCTTGTGTTGCCTCCATCTAATTTTAAAATTATTCTTTGTTGAGCCTATGTATATCCTATCAGTGTTAGGACCCTCAATGGATGAGATAGTGCATTGGTATACCACAGATTTTGTGGAGGCATTTATTTTCCAACGGGCAGTTTTTAGGGTTTCTACAATCACATAATTTTTCGTTATTTTTATCCAATTTTAGTTTATGTGTTTTATTACTGTTTTGGTTTACGTGTTTTTCTAGGATTTTCTTATTATGTCTTTTTATGATTCTTTCTATATTTTCAGTGCAATTGTAACTCAATTTCAAGGTGTCTTTGTTAAAGATGTCGCTAAGTTTGCTATTAGTGGAAAAGTGCTTTTTAATTAAAGCTAGGAACTTATGGCCTAGTTTGGTGCTGACCATTTGGTTGTACGGAGGGGTATACCAGATGATCTTTCTTTTCCTGTTTTTTCTTATTTTTGGTACTATCGTTTCTAAAGGTTATGTCAGCGTTTTTGTATCCGCTATTTTTCAGGGCTGTGTTGTAAAAACTACTGTGTTGTTGGAATATTTCCTTATTTGCCGAGTTCATACTTATTCTTTTCTCTATTGATGCGGGTATATGCTTAATTATAGATGGAGGGTGGTTTGACTTAGGATGTACATACAGGGGATTAGTATTAGGTTTTCTGTAAGGTAGGTGAATGTTGTTCGTTAAGTCTAGGGTTACGTCTAGGAAGTTTACTCTTTTTTAATTTAGTGTTGACTATTGTTTTTAAATTTAGTTTCCTAAATTCATTGTAGATTATCTTTCTAATTTTCTGTTTTAAAGTTTGTGGAGCTCCTCACTACCATGAGCCCGTCATCTCTGTATAGCCCGATGTCTCCAACGTCTAGTTCACGGTGGGCGGTTAGATTGTACAGTATAAATAGACCGACAAGGTCCGAAAGATTCTGCAGAGTCTCTCTCTCTCTCTCTCTCTCTATATATATATATATATATATATATATATATATATATATATATATATATAAAATGAATATCTTCCTCAAAGTTTAAGAAAAGTATATTTAGTTTTGAAAAGAAAATTACGTTGTGCTGAGAGAACTGTAAATATGTCTAAAATCAATCATCTTTAGCAATTAAATATCCCATTCCAATGAATTTAAATTCATTTTAAAATACGGCAAAGTATTTTATTTTATTGTGCATATTAAGGTTAATCTATTAGCTTGAAATTAAAACTAAAATAAAAGCTCCAAGAAAGTTTTTCATTTTTCAAAATTAATTAATACTATTGCTATAAGTTCTGCAGAGACTGAATCAAGGTATATTTTGATGAACATAATTCATTCTGATTAAAAAAATCTTCTTGAAGTTCAAAATATGGCAAATCTTCTAGTCATGAATTTGATAGGTCTTCCATTGGATCTTTAGGGCTAAAGCCAGTGATTCCGTTCAAATGTGGCTAAGAAACCATAACACAGCTGGTGGCACTAGCGTCAAAAAGCTTCTGAACAGAAATATGATGAGAACAGAAATTCAATCTGGAAATATTTTGATAAATAAATGTTTTCAATTAAATTATCAAAATGGTTTAATTCTTTTTGATACTGGATGAAGTGATTTGTCTCTATTCTGAGATTGAAAAGAAAATAAGCAGAATAAGTTCATAAAGATTACCTGCCTTTATAGAACCGGTTCCAGGAAATTTGAGATGCCATTATTGTTATATATATATATATATATATATATATATATATATATATATATATATATAATACCTTTCCCAAGGGTATTAGCATCGTAAGTGAATGTAATGGATTCGACTGGAATTCGAACTCGGCTCTGCGATTCCTCAATCCAAGCCGCTATCCATTACTCCACCGTGCCTCTTCCACTCCCTCCAGCTATGGGTAAAATAGCAGGACAGACTGGGTTCTATAGCCTTGGATGGCAACTGGTCTAGGAGAAGGACAACTCTGAATTCAAAACTTGCGGAGGGTCGTTTGGGGACCCTGTGGCACGTGGTGCACCAGGTCTCTGTATTCGGCCCTTCAAAAAGTGTGGATGGTCCTGCACGAGGCCTTCACCACTATAATCAAATCTCATGTGCCGGTGTCGGGCTGTCGGTTTCCTTGAAACTGATCTGCTTGACCCTCATACGTCGAATCTCGACGGGAGAGTCGATTATATATATATATATATATATATATATGTATGTGTGTGTGTGTGTGTGTGTGTGTGTGTGTGTGTGAATTTATATACATGTATGCGCGTGTGTGTTTGTTAATCATTTTCATTTTATTTCTTATTTCACCTTCAGCGTAATTAAGTATAATAAAATATATTATTTCTCAAATATTAAAAATGTCTATTTTTCAGACGTTATTGATCTTATTCCATTTAAACCTTTTAAATCCTAATCATTAAGATTTTTTCATTTTGGTTTCCAGAAAAGTTAGTTTTCTCGAAAACCTTAATGTAGACATGTTTTCCTGTCGACAGTTTCTGTGATCCACTCGCGGTAGTTGATTCTGCAAGAGATTAGAAGTCTTTCTTAAGGGAGCCCCTGTACCCCGTTTGCAGTCCCACTTCCTGTTCTGTTGGCCAGAGACCCATTCACCGAACAGGATGGTCTTCCAGCCTCTCCACACGACCTCCTCGTCTCAGATGAGTCTTGTAAAAGCATAGCTTCAATGTTTGTCGCACGAGATTACTTGAAGGCATTGGTGTTTATACTAAAAGATTGCTTTGACTTATTAGAATCTTACACTATGCAAAGGATTAAGGCAATCTTGTCTTATATTTATTGTTTCAATGCCATATACCTTCATGACACGGGCGAACGTGGATCTCCACAACTTCTAATCTTTGTAGTTCTTAGTAAGGTTTCTCTTTTCATCATCAGGCCCAGTCGCTATTCTTTTATACTTTTATATAAATTTGTTGTGTAGGCGACTCGCTGCTTTTCTCTGTCTGTCTTGCATTTAGTATACCCTGTGAGTGTCAAATTCTTTAATCCCTCTTTCTTCAGCATGTCTCCTAGAATATATTTGAACTATTTAATGTCTTTCTCATAATATAAAGTAGATAAAATGGACATTTAAATCCTAATCATTAAGATTTTTTAATTTTAGTCGAAATAATCCTTAAAATCTTCCTAATTTGGTGAACAAATTGAATGCACATTTATTAGGCTCTGTTATATCTGGTAAAAAAGGATTCGTTTATAAGACGCCTTTGCTTCAGCTCTTGGTTTCCAGAAAAGTTAGTTTTCTCGAAAACCTTAATGTAGACATGTTTTCCTGTCGACAGTTTCTGTGATCCACTCGCGGTAGTTGATTCTGCAAGAGATTAGAAGTCTTTCTTAAGGGAGCCCCTGTACCCCGTCTTAAGGGAGCCCCTGTACCACTTCTTGTTCTGTTGGTTAGAGACCCATTCACCGAACAGGATGGTCTTTGTGTGACGATAACCTTCCACCCTCTCTACACGACCTCCTCGTCTCAGATGAGTCTTGTAACACGAAAACAGTCAAGGTGTGAGCGATTTTCTACGACTTTGAAAAAAAATTGTTTAGAATTGACCATTGTTTCTTTGAAACTGAATTGTTGACGATGTGGGTTTTGTTTGTAATTAATCTGCATCTTTTTATGTCTAGCTCATATTCCTCCAATCTCACCCACACCACAAACGGAAGTATATAAAAATTCCTCATAGATTTCTTGCCAATCTTTACCCTTCCTGAAAGCAAATAAATAAATGAATAAATAAATAAAATTAAAAAAAAACGGATTTTCAAAAGAGCAGTTTTCCCTTGACGCCGCCATTATTTTAACTACTTGCACTTCTCGGCAATGGTTATTGTTTTAATAGGCGATGATTACAATTGTAATAAAATCTAAACATATGATGATTATGCATTTTTTTTTGTTCTTGTGAATTTACAACAGAAACATTGAGCACTATTTATTTTATTTATTAAATATGAATTGCTGTGACTTTTTGTTAAAGATAATAGAATAATTTCCAGATGCATTCAGAGAAGTCTTTCTCTTAGACTGGTTGCCAGCCATGGCAAGAGACATCAGGTACAAACAACGGCACGAAACAATAAAAAAAATGATGCTGAACTAGATTAAACTGATTACACTGTCAATATTAAATCTGCATTCACAGTTGTTCTAATACCTTTAAGCTTTTTTTTAAAAAAAAGTATAGAATGTTTTTATTCGAGCTCCATGTATTAATCGAATATTTTTACTTTATATATTCTATTTTCATGGGCTAGTGGCCGAGTGGTTTGTAAGTTATCGTTCCGGTCATGAGTCTCGGATTAAAATATCATCATGGCTGACTCCAACCTAGTTAGTGAAACTGGGTAGACGAAGCCATTGGAAACGCGTTTTGTCTGCCCTAAATTCACAAAACATTGTAACTGTTAGAAAGTTCCAGAAAAAGAAAAAAAAAAACAGACGGCGGTTTGACCCCAAACTTGTCAGTTAATTTCTTTAGACGGTCGTCTCAAAGTCACAAAATTGTAGCCGTTAGAAAGTACCTGAAACCCATACGATGTGTTGACCCAAGTCTTGTGGGTCAAACTGGGTAGACGAAACAATTCGAAAAGCGTTCTGCTTGTCGCCAAGTCACCCGTTGGGAAGTAAATAAAAAAACAAACCAAGTTAACTCAATTTTTGTGAGTGAAATTGGGTCGTTGAAATTGATCGGAAGCCATTAATGTTTGTTCTAGTACGATGCCACAAATCATTGTGTGGGAGGGCTCAGCCTGCTCTAATTTTTCAACTAGAGATCATTCCAGATTACGCATTCTCACATCCAGAAACTGGAATTAAGGCCCGTCGAGCATAGTTGCAGTATAAATCTGGGAGCTGAAGAATCACTAATGTGAATGAACAGGCGTCTGCAGCAGCTAACCATTATGGAATCTACCAAAATGGGGTCTACTAGTTAGCCTAGCAGACTCCATTTGGATAGACGAAACTCTTTGAAACGCATTCTGGTTGTCAAAACGTCACAAAAAATCCTGGCTGTTAGGAAATGTCTGAAAACCAAATCACGGTTTATTCCAAGACCTTTTGAGTGAAATTGGGTACACAAAACTGTTCGAAAGTCGTCGATTATTGTGCTAACACGAAGGATCAACAATCATGATCGAGGATTTGAGCTTGCTGATCGTGTTCAACTACTTATCACCTCAGATAATGCGCTCTCTACTGGAAACTAGGGTCTAAGATCCACGAAGCAGAGTTGCATTATAAACCAAAAGTGATCTCTGTATGTGACAAAGAAACACACATATTCCGCAGTAGTTGTCTATAACAGGGATTCGTTAGCCCCCTTAGCGGTGGGGTATTCTCGGAAAACGAGCAGTCAGCAATTATGTTATCATATTTATGTTCAAGTCTAATATTATTTGAGTAAATAGTACATTTATTTTCAAAGAAAATCTATTAGCTCGTGTTTGTATGAGTACATAGTTCATTACCGCATTATACAAACACTTTGTTAAATTGTTTGAATTATTAGCACATTGATCGTTGCCCCAATATTTGTTCTTGTTATTACAGCGTTTCGACCGATGTGTCCTCCTGCCTTCATCAGGTGATTGTCACTCTGCGTAATCTTCAGGGAATTTCAAACATTCAGCGAATGTTTCGTCTAGTTATTATTTATTGCTGCTCAGTTATTGCTCGCACTGTCTTCACTGAGTCCAAACACACACTGCCCAGTTAAGGGATTGCCAATCTCTGGTCCGGGCAGTTAGTACTGGACATGAACCATCTACCCCTCTAGCACAACCATCGACGTCTATCCATCTTCACTCACTCGTGATATTATTTTGCAGGCTCGTTCCAAAGGTGCCTCACACTGGGATCGCCTTTCCACGTCGGGATCCTCTCCCTACGCCGATAGTATCAAAAGCTCATCTTCCAGTCAAATCGACCTGATAGTCGAAAACGAACGTCCTAACCATTCTGCCAAAGCGCTGACATATCCCTGTCGACAGTGCTCGTGTTGCATGGACAGCGCTTTATAAATGCCACTATAATAAGGCTACCTTGATCCTCTGATTAAATCAAATCATTATAGCTATAACGGAGGTGATTACAGATAATTTTAATTAAAACAACGTCAGTATAACTTTTTTGAGATTTTTAATTAGCAAAAGCATCTTTATTTGAGACTAACAGTAACACGAGTTCTTGAGAGAAGCAATGTCTTCATATATTTGCTCATAACTTTAAAGAAAGACCCGTGTGTAACAACACTGAGTATATCCCCAGCTGAAAATATACCGGGAGTTATTGTCAGCTAGATTATATTATACTTGCGGTAGAAGTTAGGTTAGTTTATATCAACGGCTTTAAAAATTGGTTAGATTAGAATATAGACACTAAGCTAGAATATAACCCCTCCTTTTCACATGTAATAAGATGTATATTATTAGATACAATAATTATGGAGTGTCCTCTGTTCTCAGAGATTTCTTTTGCGCCTTCTCCAGTTCTTGGTTTTACTCCAATTCCTCGGTTGGCACATTCGTGGGCCCAATTTCTGGATGTAGATTGATTTGGGGTTTAAATGGTGGAAAAGTGGTCATTTTTGTGATTAGCCACTGTTATTTTGGGTACGAAATTTTGTGTGGTCTCAGGGAGGATCATTCTCTTTCGAACTTTGTGGACTAATGTGAGAGAATCTTAATCAAAGGACTGTACCAGATAACAGAAACCATATCTCTTAAGGACTTTCAACAACAGCAAAAAAATAAAATGGCTAGCACATGTAACTCGGAGAGAAAATAATGACATAATCAAGATGTTCACATTCCACAAAACAAAAGGTTAAGAAGGAAATCCTCATACTGGAAAAAGCAGTAGCAGTTAATGGACTTGAGAAAGCTATTTTCCTGAAAAAATGTTTGAATAGAAATCTTTTAAAAATTTCAAATGACGATAGCACTGGCTGCTCGGGTAGTGACTGCTAAATGTTTCTTTATATTACTATTACATCAATCTACATGCCTCAATTCATTATGTACAAGTCCATATAATCTAGACGGCACTGTTTACTTTTATCAAACATCTCTATTAATTGAAAAAGATCAGTACCTTTTTAGAAATATGGATACCTGATCAGAGTTGAATGAGATCATATCAGCCATTATGACCAGTTTATAGACTTGAGTCATCACGTAATATTCTCGTTAGAAGAATCATACGTACAGTGAATATAAACTGGCTTAAGTGGTTATAATTTGGACTAAGCTGTTTCATACCCCGAGGTGTGAAGTAGGCTAGCCCTGAGGTCATTTTGGACTAGGATAAACTATAACTGGTTACAATTCTGGAAGTAAGCGGGCCCTTCGATGCCGTGTAATTGCTAGAAAGTGTGTCTCACTAGATTACTTACGACTGAATAATGAATTCGACCCTCACTTAAGAAAGTAAACAAATTATTTTTAAAAAGGAATCCACAAGAAAGAAAAGAAGAAAAATGAAAATAAAGAATATAACAAAAAATTAAACTGGTGCTTCTGTTATGTATTTAGAGATTCTTGATAAAATTGATAGAATAATCTGCAATGATAGTGATTCTGACTTTGCATCTCGGCTTTAGTCACTTTCCCACAGCGGTAACATAGTTTTTTCTATTAATATTTTTATGGGTATTGTTCTGATTAACTTTCCTCATTGATACTTCGACGTTACGAATTTAAGTGCAGTACTAGATTGGCAGCGAGGTCTCATCATCTTAAAGTTGAAAGGGATACATGTAACAGTTTCTTCTCGGCCTCTTGCTTTCCAATCAACTTTACTCTTCAAAAATTTAAATTCAATGCCAGTCGTTATCATTTGTCTTCTTAAATCTTGTCCTTTTATTGTACTCGTTCCTTAATGTTTTTCTTTTTCTTTTCTTCTTTCACATTCAGTTACCCTTTGAATCTTAATGGTTTTATTGTTTTGGTCAGTGTGAAGTGATTAAAAATTTGGCAAACATGGATATACGTATCCGCAACAAGACGGGGTGTAAAAAAGGACGGTTTTTCCCATGACACCGCTTTTTTTTTAACTCCCTTCATTCTTCGGCAATGTTTATCGTTTTAAAAAGCGATGATTAAAATTGTAATACGACCTAAACATATCAAAACGAATTTGTACATGTTCTTTGTTCTTGAGAATTGGCAACACAAATAATAAACATTATTTTTGAGATTGTTTATTTACAATATTTATTTATTATATTCTTAATTGGAATGATCAGAAAAAAAATCGATTATTGCCAAAAGATTCAAACTTTATAAAATGGTAAATAATAACAATTTCTTTATAGCTGGGTCACATCTTTTAATAATTTAGTAAATGTCTATAAATTCATGAATAAAAAAAAATGTTTTCACATTTATTTCTTTATAAATTGATAAATGATAAATATTGCATTGCATCAGTTCTAATTATATTAGCTTTACAATATTGTAATTATAAAATTATTCTTGTAAATAAACAGACTAATAAATAAATAGTGTTTAATAGTTTTGCTGTAAATTCGCAATAACAAAAAAAAAATGTATAAATTGAATTTCATCACGTGTTTAGGTTTTATTCCAATTCTAATCGTCAATTTTAAAACAATTAAGATTACCGAAGCGTCAAGGTTGTTTTTAAAAATAAGTAGTTTCAAAAACAGTCCGTTTTATATTACTTTTTTGTTTATCTGTTTGCTAAAGAAATTTTCGGCCATTTAAAATGAAAATCAACAAGATATTTTCGTCTTTAATAGTGTTCTTTTCTTTATTTTTGTTGCCAAACAAGCTTCGAATTACCTGTAACGGTAATTTGCCGCACACATTTGGTGATGGAGCAAAGTTTGGCAGGTACTCAAGAGCCGTTAATGTCATAAATTCGTGAGTGAAAAGTTAGAGTTAAATCAGCTTGAAGATTTCAGTAGCGTTAGTAAAATGGCGAACACTTATTCTCATCGCGCTCTTCCGCCAGCTTTCCATCGTGTTAAGTATCATTGCGAAGTTGATGCCTTAAATGAGTGAATATTACTAATGCCATCATGTGCAGCTGGCGAGACGACATGTCGCTTGAAGGATAAGTATTTCCTGTTATCGTTACATCATCTTACAGTTTAACGGCACTGATTAGCAATTAGTGCGGCATTAGTGAAACACTATTAACACTTTAATGATGGCTGGTGATTACGGGCGGGAAATCAAAACAAGGACACAGCAGACATTTCTCTGCATCTCTCTCTCTCACTCCCCGTTCGACTCTGTCTCATTTCTGTTGACTGGTGAGTACGTCTGGCACTTTCTGTTGGTAGAATCATGATAACATCTCATTAATGGTTAGTGGATATAACTTATACATTAACTTTTAATCTGACAGCCCAGACTTCACTTTCGGGAGGGCGGCCCGCTAATGCATTAATGTATTGGTAGCCGTGCAGTCAATAGTCAACGAACATCGCTCAAGTCTATCGCTCTATATAACGACGACACTGATATCCCGCCGATAGCTGAGAAATACTTCACCTCTGCTTGCCCTTTTGATGTACCTATGTATACCTTCTTCTGACAGATGCATTCTCCTTGGCCCGAGAAATCACATAGGTACCCATTCCTCTCACACACCAGGTTCCTAATGTCCTCCATTAATAAGCATTCTCTCTAAAAACGACCAATACCAGTAATGGAATTCCATTAACAAAAAAAAAAAAAAATAGAAGAATCTATCGCATCGTATAAGACAGGGATATAGGAACGGCTTCTCTACGCCTGTGTTTCCACATGACTGGCCATCTGCTGCTGACTAGAGGTAACAGTTCACCCTCTCCAGACCTCCACACATCTTGCGCAACCTTTCCTTCATGCGTTTGCTATCGACATATAAACGAAAACCTGCCAACATATCAAAATCTTTGCCGGAGGGACAAGGTGGCAATCGTCGGCAGGTTTGAAAAATACGCGAACTTGGATAAATTGAAGTTTTCTTATTTCATACATCAGCTGTAATAAGTTCATATGAGATGATTATAGGTCTCTCAATGAACGGCCATAAATGTAATGGGCGCCATGGAGACAAAACTTATATATATATATATATATATATATATATATATATATATATATATATATATATATATATATATATTTTTGGGGATTCCATTTGTGTTGTTTTGTTTTAGGAAATGCACCAAAAATGAATTGTGTGGCTTATAGATAGCCACGGTCGGGCTTCCGTGATTTGATGAAATATGATTTCAAGGTTAAACATCTCTAGGACGGCAGATTTTTATTGGACGATGACTATATTAGAAATTAGACTGACAAATGGAAAGATGCACTGAAGAAAAAGTGACGGTTATAGAGTTTAAGAAAGAAAACAAATTTAACAAAGGAATGTTGCCGCTATACAAAAGTGCTTAGTTGTAGCAATGAAGGGAATTTTTCAAAAAATGTAAGAATACTACTACTACTACTACTACTACTACTACTAATAATATATATATATATATATATATATATAAAAAGATATATATATATATATATATAATGTAAGCAAATATAAATGGATATTTATATTTGCTTATATTATTAATGCTTACTGTTTTGGATAAGACTTGTTTTTCTATGTCCATCGTCTTCGTCAAGTTAAACTGATTACGTTAATTGTATTTTAATGAATATTGTCCTGAAGAAGGTTTATTAAACCGAAACGTCAGACGTTGACATTTCATTCATATTAATACAACATAATTGCATTTAAGGATTTTTTGTTTGATTTTTTTCCAAATATTTTCTTCATATATATATAATATATATATATAAAAGATATATATATATATATATATATATATATATATATATAAATATAAATATATATATATATATATATATATATATATATATATATATATATATATATATATATCTATCTATCTATCTATCTATCTATATATATATATATATATATACAGAGAGAGAGAGAGAGAGAGATAGATATAGATAGATAGATAGATAGATAGATAGATAGATAGATAGATAGATATGGATATGAATTCTGGATCAAATATGGAACGAAGTCCGACAAAATAATTAGATAAAGACCAAATAAGAAACGTTTATCAATCTAAAATATTTTCACTTTTATATGACAAAGGGTAAATATTTGTTTATGTATATAAATGTATAATAATATTGTGTAAGTGTATACTTACTTAATATCAGAAAGAGGCAGCTGGCATTTCTGGGACACGTAAAAGAGAAAGGAGGGCTTAGAGAATCTGATACTCGCAGGGCGAATAGAGGGAAAGACAGACAAGGGAAAACAACACGTGACATACCTAGCGGGTTTAATTATGCAACTGGATGACGGAAGAGGGTTCGGGAGAAATATCAAAAATGACAAAAGATGTTGAGAGCTACAAGGGATAGGGGGAAGTGGAGAGACATGATCGCCTACGTCCTGAAGGAACACGATGCACAAAAGAATAAGTAAGTGTATAAGGATTCAGGTTGAAGTGTATGATAGTTCTGTGTAAGTCAACACGTGGGTTCCCCAGATACACATACACGTAATTCACACTGCTTTAATAAATAGAAACGGGGATTTCAAAATAACACACACACACAAATATGTACACACACACACATATATATATATATATGTCACAAGTCATCGTGATAAAGGGCTTGAGTGTGGTGGCCTTGTTCAGATTGTTTATCATGCTAGATAACACGCTCATTCCCAGAAACTGTGACAAAGGTCTGCTCAGCATAGTTACAGTATAAACCACACACGGACACACACACACATATATATATAATAGGATAAAAACAAAAAGGAAACGACATAAATGTAACATTTGACTAGTGAAGCTGCGTTCGTGTGTATAATTTATATGTGTAATTTTATCATAATTCTAATTTTTAAGTGTATGTGTGTGTATGTGTGTATGTGTGTGTGTGTGTGTGTGTGTAGTAGTAGTAGTAGTAGTAGTCAATATTTTTGTTTGTAGTTTGTCCTCATGTTGATTTGGGGACGTTTTCACAAATGCGGACAACCTCCAAGCATAAATAATTCGAACGTACAATAGAATTTACTTTTGAAACAGAAAAAAATACTTTTCTTCGAGCAAAGAGAGAGAGAGAGAGAGAGAGAGAGAGGAGAGAGAAAGAGAAAGAGAAGTGAGAGAGAGACTTGTTTCATTGAATAATTTAAACAAGTTTTGTTTATTTATTTTCACTGACAAGCTTTATTGAAGGACGAGAGAAAACCGCCGTGTTGATATATGTTATTTATTCCGAGTACTTTCGACATTGCACAATGTCATCATCAGGGTGTTGTTTATTTCGAGATAAATATTGTACTGTTCATCATTTTCGAAGACAAAATTGTTTCGTTCACCTGAAAGTTAAATTTCTTACTTGTGGAGTAAAGAACGCTGAATCAGTGCGTGATCGCTTGACACCGTTTTAAGTATATTTGTGGAGAGTTTGACGAAATAAGCATTAAAAACGATTAGTGCAAACCTTGAAATTTAAAACTGTCTACTGTACACATTTTAAAACATTTGTGCAGTATTCGTAATTAATTTGATTAAAGTTTGGTTTCAATTTTTTAACATAGACAGCTTCGACAATTTTTAGTTTTTGTTTATTCATTTGATGACAAGGCTTGGGAGTATTTTCGACAAGAATTTTTCTGAATTGCGAATGTAGACAGGTATGTTTTTGTAAATGTTTAGAAATATTGGACATATCATACAAATGAAAACTCAGCCGCCGAGACAACGTTGTTGTAGTGTGTCCAACATAAGTATTATTTTTACCGTTGGAGATGCAATCTCCCAGAAGACATTTAAATTTATAGACGATGTTTGTTTTCTGCAACAGGTTAGTAGGTGGGAGAGAGTCATTACGAATATATATATATATATATATATATATATATATATATATATATATATATATATATATATATAACTATTAATATTTTTTGTTGGTTACGTGTGTTTTGATTTGTGACACCTTTTTTTTCTTAATCAGTGAAATTAATAAGAACCGACCTAGATTTAGAAGTCTCATCAGAAAAATCAAGAAACGACTCAAAAAATAAAATCCATA
The DNA here is from genome assembly GCA_903632075.3 of Acanthosepion pharaonis. Lineage (NCBI taxonomy): Eukaryota > Metazoa > Mollusca > Cephalopoda > Sepiida > Sepiidae > Acanthosepion > Acanthosepion pharaonis. The sequence goes on along the minus strand of CAHIKZ030000746.1, from coordinate 4,101,129 downwards.
TAATCTTGTACATTATATATATATATATATATATATATATATATATATATATATATATGTATGTATGTATGTATGTATGTATAAAACATTTCATACAAGTAAGGCAATAAAGTCAATAAAACAAAATGCAAGGTGTTACTGAGTGGGAAACAATAAGGAGAGAGAACATTGACATTGCATTTAAACTTTTGAAAATCTAACTTGACTGTAATGAAAGAAGACGCAAGAGATATCCACAACCTAGAAGTGCGCGAAAATGAACTGTTAGCAGTAACATAGAATTCCACATTTCCCTCCCCCCCCCTCTCTCTCTCTCTCTCTATCTCTATATATATATATATATATATATATATATATTGTTTATACGTCATTTTTATACGTCATTTTTTATACGTCATTTTTATAAAATTATAATTATATTATTGATTTCATAATATATATATATATATATATATATATATATATATATATATATGAGAGGATAAAAACAAATAGTAAATGTTTATAAATTTATAAACGTTTCCTATTTGTTTCCTTGTTCTGTCGTATTCCAATCCATATTTCATCTGTCTTTGATCCCAATATATATATATATATATATATATATATATATATATATATATACACACACACACACATATACATATTTCAGTGAATCTGGTTCAAATTTCTTCATTTTATTAGCTGCAAAGAAATGCATTCACTTTCTCGCGGTGATATTTTTGTTTTGAAAAGTATTTCTTCACTGGCATGTCACAAATATATATTATATAATTTCAAGTCTATTATGACAGAATGGATGTATGACAAGGCAGCTTTTATCTATATCTATCTACTCTTGCCAGGTTAAAGTAGCGAACAAAATAACAATATTCCATTGCCAGACATGACTTCTTAATTTTAACTCCTTAAATAAGTTCTTTTTCACAATATTTATTGAGTCTGGTGTAGGCATTTTATTTTAAACGGTTCTGAGCGAAAACCAAAATTTCAAAATGTAAAAATCACAATGTGTAGAGATTAGAAAAAAATCTGTTATTACGTTTCAAAATATTCTCTTCAGAATCAATATTATGATTAGAAAATAACCTTACATACCTAATAATAGGAATGATCTTAATAATCGGGGTGTTTTTTTTATCAGTATACAATAAACAGGGTCTTAGTAAACGAGTGGTAGGAAAATCATTTGAATTGTTAGAAAGTACGAAATAAACGGCCGGTTTTAATAAGCTTGTGGGGATCGGAAGATTTTCTCAAAACACTAAACCTTCCCCTGTCTATAAGGTACTGAATATTTATTATTTATGCATGCAAGATGAATTTATAATTTCTTTTAACACATACGCTATGAAAGAGTTGTATTCTAATAAAAATAATAATGACTCATAATTCAACCATCATTTTTGTTCTTTTATGTTTATCAACTCGCATATTACCCGTCAATGATGTACGGCCTGTCAATATATCTGAGATGAGATATTGTTACTATTTACACTAGTTATATTCTTCGGACTGTTGTCCTCATCTTTATTGTCATATTCACGACGTTCCGGCCGTTGTACGCTCCGCCATTCTTCAGGTCATATATATTGGAATTTCGAACCGAACACTTTATTTAGTCCACAGTGGTAGATGATTCTCAGTATTTTCCATATCTTTGTTTTTGTTATTAATTTTGCAAACGTTTTCCTTCTGAAAGGATTCCTCAAGGTAAAAATGTCCTCCTGTATTTTAAAACGTATTTATGTTTTGTAGTATCAAGCCCTTGTTCAAATATATATATATATATATATATATATATATATATATATATATATATATATATATGTGAAAATATATAGAAAATAGGAAGGAACTGGTTAGGTAAATAGTCCAAAGTTCCTTAGTATTTTAGTTATTATTTTTAAAAAATAGTGCTCGATACAAAAGTAGAGCATAAATATAATTATTTATTTAAAAATATGATTCCAAAACACTACATAAGAGGTCTCATGTTTCAAAACAAGAGCCGAAAACTTAAAAGCAGGTGAAGAAAGTGGTAGGGGATCTTTTCTGTTAATTTACCCCCCAAAATGTGAAATTACTTATCGCAAATATTAATTCGCCCCTAGAGATTATAAATTTTAAATCGAAGTTTGTTTTTCAATTCATTCTTTTGAAATTATGAATTTTAAATCAAAATTTGTTTAGCTCGCCACGCAACAACTTCAAGCCTAAGAGTGAAAATATTACCAAAAATCAGGGAGTTATTTACTTTTAGTAAAGGTAGGTGGTACTTGAGGTACTTATAAGGAATTTTCTATAATTAAAAAAAAGAAAAGAAAAAATATGTTTTTGAGTTGTTTATCGGTGCGAGCGCGAACGTGGACCGCCACACTTAAAAATAGCGCACACGAATCGCACACTTTTGAGCCGATCGCAAAAGTCAACCAAACCGGAGTGCAACGGAAGAGCCTCGTTCTGGGAGAATTTTGAGTGAATTTTAGTAAATATAATTTTTTTTTTTTTTAGGGTGAATTAATATTTTAGGGTGAATTAATATTTGGGGGTGAATTCACAGATAAGATCCGAGATAAGAATTAAAGGGTCAAAGAAAGTCGCAAATAGCTGAATTGAATTTCATTATTCCATTACACCAGTGTACCTTTAAAATAGGTGAATGTTTTCATCTGTGTCTGCGTAAACGCATCATAGTCATTAAAACCAGTAGGTGTTTCTGTATTAATTATTTAGAGAACTAAAAAAAAATAACTTTTCGAATTCCTGCATTTTTACTCCGTAATATATCTTAAATGCTTAAGTGTTTTTAAGTGACAAGATTGTGATTAGCCCTCATTCTAATTTCATGTACACACATATGTTGCTGAGTACGGTAACATTTATTTTTTTTTCTTTTTAATCATTTCATTCCAAGCAACTAAGCCACAAGGGTTTACTGGGAGTGGAGGAGAATGAACAGACTTCAATAAGAAGTAAGGAAAATAAAAGAACATGGCGGTCGACGTTGCATTTAATTTTTTGAAGATTGTATGCGGCAGGGAGCAAGAAAACGGAAGATAATTTCAAAGTTTGAGAACAAAAAAAAAGAAAGAAAAGCTATTAAGATAGAACTTAGGGTTATATCAAGCGATTTCAATTGTAAAACGATAAGACCTTGTAGCCAATAATAAGTATTTGGAAATAATTTCGTTTGTTTTACTAAAGGATCTTCTAGATTAATTCTAATATATAGAGAGTAAAATCATATATTTTCCTCATTTTTTTTATAACGAAATCGGTTATTTAGTTCTCGATTAATCACACGCGTGTTCACACAGATGATCTCCCAGAAGACGTTTAACACGCTTCATTGGGCATATTGGATATTCGCAATAATAGATCCCTTAAACATTGATCATATGTGGATTTATCCGGAAGAAATATTCACTATTTGATTACGGTGGCTCACGACGTCATCAACTGATGTTGGTGCAGAGCAGACATGGGCAAACTTTCGCGATCAGTGGCCCGCATGAGATATGGCTCATCATAAGGCGAGTCCTACTACATAAAATAAAAACTGAAAGTGATTTTTCGTTCATAGTACTTCAGCTATATTTTACTACAGAAGACCATACGCTAAAATTTCACTACAAACGACCATACGCGAAAATGGGAAAAAAATTGATATTTTATTATGCTTTGGAGAAGAGATATTTTTTTTGTGTAATTAAAAAAAAATAAAGTTTTGTTTTAGACATTAATGGCAGTATGAGTAACACACGCTGCTGCAGATAAATCGTTTCTGATTTATTAATTTGAAAATCACCCTCCCCACCAAAAAAAAAAACCCCAAAAAACTATTAAATAAAAAATGTATATTCTTTCTCCAGAGAAAAAAATATGAAAGTTTCGTGTTTCCAAAGCATAAAATGATTAAACGTATAATCTTACATAGTGAAAATCGCCAATGATTTAATACAGTATTTCTCAATAAGTGTTACCAGGAACCCTAGGCTTTCATAAGAAATCGCTTGTTGTTCTTCGGGAAACAGTGATAAATAGGCTAATGCATTTTTGAGTAATATTTGTTTAATTTTATATTCGTAATTTTAATATACACGTACGGCATATTGTTGGAAAATCATTGGTTATTACAATAAAATAAAAAAGAGGTAGATATAAATAATGGTATATAATAATTTTTATTCAAGGTTTTCCTGAGATGCAAACTATTTCAAGAGAACCACAAGAGCAAAAAGCTTATGAAAGGCTGGTTTAAAATAATTAAAACGTCAACGAAAGGTTACCAAATTTCAGAAAGATTCTACTTAATCATTTTTTATGTATGTACCATTCAGAAAGCCAAAAGGGGTCGCATGAGACCCATGGACCCCATTTTGCCTATCATTGGTGTAGTGGTTGATCGGTTCCAGCAATAATTCATAATATTTTAGCCTCGTTACAAAGAGTAATCTACTGAAATTATTCGATAGGAAAGTATGTAAAAAGAACAACAACAACAACAACAAAAAGAAGTTGCGTATCAATGAATTCCTTCATAAGGAAAAAAAAAAATGAGTCATTTACATTCATCAATACTTAGTGGGAAGTTTAAAGAAATCAATACTGTTAGTGACAAGCCACATTTCGTGCGGCCTTGCAAAGCTGTCAAATGACGAAATGAAGCCCACGCTCAAAATACTATGCTAATTCAGTGACTATGTAGGAAAAATAGATTTTTTTTTTATAAACTTGATCTAACAGTGTTATTGCAATGCCTGCATCTTATGTAGTTTTCACGAAAATATATATAGACATCCTGCTATTCAACCCCTAGCTCGAGTTAGACGAGATCGATTTATATCTTTCTCAAAGGTATTTGCGCATATGTGAATGTAACTAACTCGACTAGAATTCGAACTCAACTCTCTGATTTCATATTATGAACTGTTATACATTACATGAAAACGCACATCTAATTATATTATTACTCAATGTGAAACATCGTGATTATATCATTATTTTACCTTCTTGTTACGTGTGCTATCCATTTTAGCTGTTTCTGTTGTTAGAAGTCTTTAAGTGATGTTTTTTCCCCTTTGTTTGGGATTCTGTAGCGCCAGTCTATAAGATCTGATGAACGAGTGGATTCTATAAGAACTGTAGGATCCATTCACTTGACGCCATATTTAATGATTGATCCGAGTAAACAAAAATTAATGAAAATACTTTATCTACGTACTTTAAACAGAATGTTGAATTTCGTCTCAGCATCACTAAAAATGGAAACAAAAAGGACAGTTATACTTAAAATCAGGAAGAGACAGTTGAAATTTCTAGGGCACATGATGAGGAAAGAGGGCTTGGAAAATTTGGTACTCACAGGACAGATTAATAGCAAGAGGGACGGCGGAAAACAACGTATGGCATACTTAGTGAGGTTGAGTAAATGGATACTCAAAGTTTAGAGAAGATATCAAAAAAACAGAAACAAAAAAACCTGTTGAGAGCCACAAGGAAAAGGAGGAAGTGGAGGGCCATGATCGCCTACGTTTTGAAAGGACACGACATGTAAAAAGGTAAAAAAAAAAAGACAAAATTTATTAAGAATTAAGGAGGACAGGATATTGTGGAGAGACATGATCGCCTGCCTCCTGAGGAGACACGGCACATAAGAAGATCACTATGTTGACGTTTATATTGGTTAAAATCCCTCGCAAGCCATGACCTTGTGTCAAACTTGATAAATGACCATTTATAGACACCACAGTACTATACGAACCGCGTTATGCACCATAGACCTAACTATAGTCAAATAAGTAAAATAAAAGACACTGAAGAAATAACAAAGATGTATCGAACGTTAAGAACAATAAGATGAACAAGAATGGTAAAAACCTGGCTAGGTTCTTGTAATGACATCTGTGCAGCCGAAGAGATGATAAGTGCTGATAAAGATTTCTTGTGGCATATGCTGATAGACGGTTATATTAGGAGTAAGGTTTCCCTGTTGTCGAAGACAATTGGTGGGCCCACCGTGCTGCCTGGCAAGTCGGGCTGGTTGATATCCCACCATACCACGGTCTGTCCTGCCCAACGTCCTCTGTACCTTGCCTGCAGGGGTTCGACAGTCGACTGAAATTGTAATTACTTAGAACCACGAACCAATTATTGTTAAATGTTAAGTGTCATTTCAATGAGACGTGCGGGCCGCGGGTCCTTACACATGTAAGAAATAAATGATAGCGCCATTCTCTTTCTACCTTTAGGGAAACGTGTAATCAATGTATCGCAAAACCAGTTTTGTCTAGATGAAAGAGATGGGAAAGAAGACGAGTGATAGAGAGAAAGAGAGAGAGAGAGAGAGCATAGTGGAGTGAAGAAAAAGCGAGAGTGATTGATAGACGATGGAGGATCAGCAGAAAAGTGACGAGTAGGGAGAGAAAAAGAAAGTGAAGGTGAAAAAGAGAGCATTTGGGAGGAAAGAGAGAAATGTCAGGGGATAATAGAATAAAGGCATAAGGCATAGTTTTGTGTATGAATAAAGTGCATATGCGAAAACAATTAGATAGATAGATAGATAGATAGATAGGTAGATAGATAGATAGATAGATATTGTGACAGAGGGGGTGGAAAAGGGAAGAGGGTGAAAAAAAAGAAAGGATGCAAAAAAAGAAAGAAAGGGACTGACAGAGATGGAGAATAGATAGAAAGAGGCAGATAGGGAGAGAGAAAAGGGTGAAAAGAAAGAGAAAAAGTGTGGTGAGGACAGACAGATCGATAGATGGATTGGACTGCATATGTACTTTCAGTTACTTATCAACGTCTAACAATATATGTACACACACACATACACACACACACACACACATATATATATATATATATATATATATATAGAGAGAGAGAGAGAGAGAGAGAGAGGGGGGAGATTAATTGAAAGTTTTTTTTCGATAGGAACAGTGTAATCTATCTATATAGATATATAGATACATAGATTAGACAGTTCCTATCGAAAAAATACTTTCAATTAATATGTAATCTCTCTCTCTCTCTCTCTATATATATATATATATATATATATATATATATATATAGCCTGAGATAGATGAATGAATTTGTGAGTTTGATACGAACATTCCAATCTATCTATCTATCTTATAAATTGCTAGCTAGATAAATTTTTATAATTGAAAGATAGGTATATATGTGTATAGTTTTATCGCACTCTCTCTGTCTCTCACTTCATATATATATATATATATATATATATATATATATATATATATATATAGATAGATAGATAGATAGATAGATTATAGATATATAGTTTAGACTCTTCCTATCGAACAAGCTTAAAATTATTAGTGACATTTCTCTCAATCGATATATATATATATATATATATATATATATATATATAAAGAGAGAGAGAAAGGTGGATAGGTAGATACATGTAAGTAATTGAGAAATATGCTAATATGAACATTCCAATTCAATCTATCTATCTATATCTATCCATCTATCTAATAAATTGATAGCGAGTTAAATCATAATAACTGATTGAATAGTTTTATCTCACTTTCTCTGTCTCTCTTTTCATACGTACATACATACGTATATATATATATATATATATATATATATATATATATGTGTGTGTGTGTGTGTGTGTGTGTGTGTGTGTGTTGTGTGTGTCCGTGTGTGTGTCGATGGAGCGTAAAGAAGACGAAAGCAGAATGAAATAAATGATGACAAATTGATAGATATTAACAAAGAATCATATTGAGATATTTTTCACATAGATAAAGAGAGGGACAGAAAAAGAGAGAATGAAGAAGAGAGAGAGAGAGAGAGAGATAGAGGGGAGAGTATGTATATAAGTATATGTGAATATGCTTAGATACTGTCACGTTAGCGAAGCAATAGAGTAAAAAGGAAGTGGATAGGGAAAAATAAAATCAAGAATTTTTGGCAAGCAAGAATAAGAGGACAACAGACGAGAGAGAACGAAGACCAAGGAATAGAGAGAATAAGCAAGATGCTGAGATAGACTTATTATAGCCGAATGATAGGAACTACGTCACGCAGTCTTTTACATGCAGAACTGGCCCTCTAACCAGATGGATGGGAACGGGTGGCTCAGCATGAGTAAGTGTTCGAATCGAAGTAATTACGACAAAAGTGAAAATGTTGATTCTGATCTTTGGTGAATCAGACAGGGTGTGTGGCAATATATTTCTTTTTCTACTAGTTGTTCACTTGTGTTGCAGGAAGGTGGCGTGTCGAAACTTGTGAGCGACTCGCTGTGGTGTGAGCGTGAAATGTAGCCGTCGTGCAAAAGGCTATATATGAGCAGGCGTATGAATGTGTACGAAAAGTGGGTGAGCTGAAAGCACTGGGAGGCAACTAAGATAAAGAGATAAGTTCCTAGAAAGATACGAATATACGGTGATATAATGGCAACTGCATAGAGACGTACAAAGAAATGAAAAGAGAACGATAGATCAACGGTTAAATGGATAGATATGAAGATAAACAGGAATGAAAAAAAAAGTCTTTTATAATAGAAAATATGAATATACGTCTCTAGATAAATATTAACAGGTTGACACACGCACAAATCACACACATATATATTTATGAATAGAATGAGGCATACATATATATGAAATAAACAGGATATATATATATATATATATATATATATATAAATATATATATATATATATATATATATATATATATATATATATATATACTAGTAGAGCCCGGCGTTGCCCGGGGATGTAACAGTAAGAGATAGATCAAGTATCGACCATCATAAAGACTGAAAAATAAAATTGACAAAGATTATTGTTTAAGGTTGACGGACACGCATGTCTTAATTATTTTTTTTTTTTTTTAAGAATTGGTCAAACCCAAACTCAAAAAAAACATTGTTTTCAATCGTTATGAGTCTACCGATTGAATAGAATTTTATTATAAACAATTGTCTTGTAAATGGAATTTTTAAAGTATTCTGAATGTAAAAATAAAGAAAAAAGTGTACAAGACAATAAGAAACACTACCTGCCAAAACAAAAAGTGAAGTTTTGTTGAAATCGGTTGAAAAATGTAGGAAATCCGATCCCATATATAATCGAATAGAGACACACACACACACAAACAACCTTGGTTTTATAATAAGTATAACTCGATATGAGTTGTCCCCCTTTCATTCTCGCAACAGCATGTTTTCAAATTGATTTCGTGCAAAAACAATTGTGTTTTCCAATTTTTGGCGTGGTCAGAACCACCGCAAGGTAATTTTACGCAGTCCTGTGAAGTTTTGTTAAAATCGGTTGAAAAATGTAGGAAATCCCAACCAATATATAAACGAACAGACACACACACACAACCTGGGTTTTATAATAAGTATGATATATATATATATATATATATATATATATATATATCGTTTATTTCCACGTATAAGGAGACTTACAGATAAGACGAGGCCCAAAATCTAAGTAAATTTTTGTGATTTTATCTGATATCTGTAGTATAAGACGATTGAAAACGTAGGCTAGACTTCGCCACCAGTAGCAGTTAGGAGAACGGTTCCTCTGCATCTAAAAAAAGCTGGTACCATTACAAATGTTGTTTTGCTTACCTTTATCGTTATCAAATCAAAAGGAATAAAAGTATGAACATGAATATTTATGAAAATGACAATAACGATTTCATTCTTACGACTGAGGGCTCAAGCATACTAGCCTACTTGCCAGTACCGATAGACCATAGGGTCTAAGGCTAGCTTTTTATGGCTGTTGTATTAGACGACCCCCAATTTTGGAGGAGATTTTTAAGATTTAACGGTCGCCATATTCGCGGAAATATACGTTACACACACACACACACACATATATATATATATTTACATGAATTGATGTAAGTTTGTGACCTGGGTTTCACGCTATTTGCGATCATCAGACAAGATGCAAATAGCGAGAAACCCAAGGTCAGAAACTCACATCAATGCACTCATATTGAGCCCTTTCCAATAAGTATCGGTCATATATAATATACAAATAATATATATAAAAATTGTATATATATATATATATATATATATATATATATATATATATATATATACAAAAAAAAAACATATTAACCGACGCGTTTCGTCGTCAGTGGGACTTTAATGTGTAGGCTGACGCAACGTCTTTATTCAGTCATATTGTCCTTTTCTTTTACAGACATTGTCTATCTGAAATTTTTACTCACACACTGTTTAGGATATCTAATAACAAAAGCGATGGAAAGGAACGAATTTAAATAAAAAAAGACTTTAAATGAAATCGGATAGATCAGATTGAAAAAAAGTTAAATTTAAAATTTCCAGCATCGACTCTTTCGGGCGGACGTGTCATTGCATCAATATAACAAATTTAGTCCGATAAAGTCACAATGGACGAAACGCGTCACACTAAAAACATTTACATTTTGTTATACATTTTTCTTGCATTATTGTTGTTAATATATAAAAAAATCTATATATCGTTGTTTCATATACATACATACATATATATATATATATATATATATATATATATATAGAGAGAGAGAGAGAGAAAGAGAGAGAGAGAGGGTGAGAGAAAAAGAGTGAGACAGGGAGAGAGGGAGAGAGAGAGAGTGGAAAGAGACTCCCTATTTATAATTGATAATAATTTGATTAGTTTATTGTCCGATTTTCATTGCAGATATACAGTGTTTAATTGATAACCTTTCACATTTCCTTCTAATCTGGCTGTTGAAGGACGACTGCTTCTGTGGGTATCGACCGCAGATCACATACTCATCAGCCTGGAATGAAAGTTTCAGGTGGTTGGGTCATCTACTGAAGCACGTGGTTCATGATCATTACGCCACCATCTTGTACCACGGATTGCCAGATTTCGTAACAGGATGCTAGCTGGGCACGCTCATCCTGTGTCAGATGTAATGCCTTTCTGGGCAATAGTTGTAAAAACAATTCGCAATAAAATTCAAGTACTTTAGTGATCACTATGTATTTTGCTTAATGGAAATGTGGTTATATTAAACCATCGTTATCAACACTTATCAATCATCTCTACACCCATCATATATATATATATATATATATATATATATATATATATATATATATATATATATACACCCACCCTACATACATATATAACACAACGCACATGGTTTGACGATTAAGTTTAGCATGAAACAGACTGCCGTCTCTGTGTGTTGACGTCAATCTCCACTTTTATATTTACATACGTTCTACACCTGATATTGAGCATTTAACCCATAAATATAGCATACCTTAAAACTATATTTTATCATATACATATATATATATATATATATATATATATATATATATATATATATATATATATATATTCTAAACATCGCTTGAGAATGAAAATGTGCTCCAAATTTTAAGTCTAATATTGAAATTAAACTTTCGGACATCAGTCAGTTTCAAAACAGAAATTTCTGTGTCACGATGGAATCATATTTTTTAAAAAAAATATTTATAAATTAATCTCTACTTCTATATCGAGGAGTGTTTTTTTTAAATAAACACATAAATACTAAAGAACTTGGATCATTAATCTAACTGTTGTTTCCTATTACATCAATACATACACACACACACACATAGACACACACATATATAATTGTAATGGGTCCTTACCTATAACTACAGAATGAACACTTCCTAACACTATGTATACTACGCCTCTCAAGAGAGAGGGACGAATCAAGCCGAGCTTTTCGGCTTGACGGTCGAACTCTCTGCTTTTGAGCAGAAAGGAACCCGGACGAGGTTCCGCCGAAGGGCAGAATCTCGTTCGGGGTGAATGACCTACCCTATCTCGTTTTTACGAGTCATACGGGCATATTTTTGGCTGAGCCTACGGGCTCAGGAAACCCACGATAAAAACGACCTTGTGTCACATGCAACCCTCGTGGGGGTGGCTAGATACTGAATCAAGCCGAGCTTCTCGACTTGACGGTCGAACTCTCTGCTTTTGAGCAGAAAGGAACCCGGACGAGGTTCCGCCGAAGGGCAGAATCTTGTTCGGGGTGAATGACCTACCCTATCTCGTTTATACGGGTTATACGGGCATTTTTTGGCCGAGCCTACGGGCTCGGGAAACCCACGTAAAAACTCGGCCTTGTGCCACATGCAACCCTCGTGGGGGGTGGCTAGATACCGAATCAAGCCGAGCTTCTCGACTTGACGGTCGAACTCTCTGCCTCTGATGTATACTATACAGTGTTTAAAGAGACAAACAAACGACAGACATTGTAACAAATAGATTTTTACTTGCTGTGTCCATCCAGAATATAGGCGATCATGGCTCTTCATTGATTACTTTTTCGTAATTATCTGTGAATTTCCCTGAATGCAAATATACAAATACGAACAGGTTGTCATATATATATATAAGTATACGATCAATATATATATATATATACGGGTTCTACGGGCATTTTTTGGCTGAGCCTACGGGCTCGGGAAACCCATGTTAAACTCGGCCTTGTGCCACATGCAACCCTGGTAGGGGGTGGCTAGATACCGAATCGAGTCGAGCCGATAGTAGTTCACTCCAAACCAAACTGACAGTCATACTAACACCTTCCACATCTTGTATTATTATTTCGTGTAATATACCTTCGTTATTTCTACTCTTGTGTTCGTGTTGTTCTTCCTTGGTCCTAACATGGACCATAACAATAATGCTAATTTCTTCGTAATGAACAGAGCAGTTTATAATGCTTATATCACGTATATAATGCGTTAAAAATTCCCTTTCTCCGCAGTTTGCGCTGATAGCCTAGGGGTGAAATCGGTCGAATTTCGATCCGGAAAGCAACTGCGTGTCTAGCCACATTGAAGAGCTGGTGTTAATCAAACAGTGCTCGATGTAGTACAAGAGAGATAATAAATATATATATATTTATATATCCTTCACCGATAGAACGGCTTGGAGTTTCGAGCACAACGCAGTCTTCAGGCGCTGAGTATATTTGTGCTTTACGTAATTTCAATTTAAACAAATATCTGGTTAAACAAAATTTAAATTTAAGCAGATATCTGGTTATCGCCGTGTTGGCACAGTTATATATTATACTGGGATTAGTTTTTTTTTAATTTTAAAAATTAAATTTTGCATTGAAAATAAACAGGATTTTTGAGTTGAGAATATTAATTTTTAAAAATGTTTATATTAAGCATAAATGGAGATTATTTCTTTTAAAAATAAAAACATAATTTACACGCACACGTTCACACACACACACACACACACACACATATATATATATATATATGTATGCATACATACATATAAATATATATATATATATATATATATATATTATATATCTAAAAAACAGAAGATGTATGTGTGTGTGTCTGTGTGTGTGTAGGCTATTTATGCCCGTCCAAATTTCTCGACCGATTTCGATGAAATTGTACACACATGTTGCAAATTTACTAACGTAGATCAAAACAAACTTTTTAATCTCCAGACCCCCCGGGTTTGGCAGAAAAGTCGATAAAACTGAAAGTGGGTACGACTTTTTGCCAAAAAATAAGGCAAAGTTACCCACGAACATAATATTTTTACTGGATGAGCTGATATTCTTTGCACTTAATGCAAAACATATCTCATGTTATGAGTTTTATGTAGAGTGCTTGAAACTTTCCCTGTGACTGATATACATATAATTATAATATATCGCACATGTTGCATTAAACTCCGGATGGTGCTATCCGTGAGGGATAAATATATATATATATATATATATATATATATATATATAAAGAGACAAACAAACGACAGACATTGTAACAAATAGATTTTTACTTGCCGTGTCCATCCAGAATATAGGCGATCATGGCTCTTCATTGATTACTTTTTCGTAATTATCTGTGAATTTCCCTGAATGCAAATATACAAATACGAACAGGTTGTCATGTATATATATAAGTATACGATCAATATATATATATATATATATATATATATATATATATATATATATATATATATATATATGAATGAGAGGATATATATATATATATATATATATATATATATATATATATATATATATATATATAGGGGATTAGTATATATATATATATATATATATATATATATATATATATATATATATATATATATATATATATATATATTAGTGGAAAATATACATACATTACATGTATGGGTATTTATATATAAAACAACCGTCAACATTCATTTTTTTCTCTTAATTAAACCCCTTCCACCCACCTCTCCTAAAATTCTCTCTGTTAAGGTTTAATCTCCCTCCTCCTCATACTCACTCTCTCTCTAAATTCTGTTTTTATTTCCGGAGTGGGTTTTTTTTCTTTTTTTTTTGAATTTGTAGGTCTGATGATTTGGATCGTATTTACGATTCCAATGGAATAAATTATGACCATGGAATATTAGTGTTTAAGCCTTTTATTATATATATATATATATATATATATATATATATATATATATATATATATATATATATATATATATATATATATATATATAAAAGTGAAATTTTAAGTCAACAGATTTTAATATATTTAGATAGATATATATAGAGGTAGATTAAAAAAAATCAATTACATAGCTAGATCGATTTTAACAAATTTAGATAGATAGAAAGACAGATAGATAGATTTTAACAGATTTAGGTAGCTAAATCAGTTTTGAAAGGCAATTTTTATCATACTTCTTCATGTTGGGACACCTCAACGTAGGCTAATGTTTAGCAATCTTGTTTCGCTAGAACAATTGCGACTGAGTAGTGGGTTCGATCTTCACAGGTTACCCGATATTTTCGGTCTTGTGCTACGCTTAGAAAATCACTATTTATTTAGATTGATTTTAACAGACTTAGAGAGATAAATGCAAAGATATGTAGATTTTAACAGATTTAGTTAGTTAAGTCTATTTTGACAGATATAGAGATAATTTTTAACATATTTATTTAGATCGATTTGAACAGATTTAGATCGATAGACACATATATCTATTTTAACAGATTTATATCAGTCAGTTATGTGCCATGCGTGATACACCCTTAGGTGATCATGTATCTTTCGATATATGAGTGACGAGGTAGATTTTTCCCGCAGTATGTTACCATTTCTTTCTACGGTAGACCAGTTGCCTTACAAGGCTATAGAACCCGGTCTGTCCTGCTATTTACCCAAAGCTAGGGGTGGGGGAGAAGAATAGGATTCATACCTTTCCCAAGGGTATTAGCACGTAGGTGAATGCAATGGATTCGACTGGAATTCGAACTCGGTTTTCCGATTCCTTAATCCGAGCTGCTATCCATAACTCCAGATATAGATAGATCGATTTTAGCGATTTTAGCAGATATCGTTAGATAGACAGATATATCTATATATAAAATTATGTGACTTCTGTTAATCTGTCCATCCGTTACACCCTTTAGAATAGTCATACATTGACTAACCGAAACCAAATTTTAGGGAAGCATGTAAGTGGGTACAGATTACAGTTGGTTTTACTAGGATGCGTAGCTTAGTACAATATATTTTCATTATTTGTTTGAAAAAAAATAATATTACCTCGTTATAAAAACAATTTAATGATTAAAATAAGGAATAGTCATTTAATAAAAATGTAATATTTTTTCACCTCTTTTAAGTTATATATATATATATATATATATATATACATATATATATAAAAGGCAGGGTGTGTGTAACGAATGCACGGGCGCAATTTTCGACGGATTTGCACCAAAATTTACATGCACATGTTCCAAGTAAGCGGGAAGGCCAATACCGACTTTGCATTTCCCAACTCCCATCGATAGTGGAAATAATCTATTTTTTCATGCTCCTACGGCAGTTTTCATGTAGTTTGCGGCCATTTTGTACTAGCCAGAGTGAGAGCCTATAGCTGGCCGCCACGAATTGGCCAGCGTGAGAGCCAACAGCTGAATGACACGAATGTTAACTAGCATGCTAGCATGCAAAAATAATCAATTTATACAACCATGCTAAGCATCTTTATAGATCGCATCTCCTATAGAGATCGCATCACAAAAACTGTAGATGGTAAGAACCTGGCAACTAATATTTCCCCTGACCTAGCTGTAAGAGCTTAGTGGACAAAAAACTGCCTGGTCACATTCAATGCCCTGAAAAGCAAGCTAGTATTTTTCCATCATCATCGAGCGGACCGTGAATTTTCGCTTATCACGATGAATGGCTGTCCTTTCAGCTAGGCCACGCACCTTGAGCGCCAGTTGAGACTTAAGCTCAAGCTTAAACCAAGACCTCAAGCGGAAATCGTCACCAAAGGTGCCCGGTTCCCGGTACCGCTTCAGTAAGTCTCTGAACCCTCTTCGTACCCTCTACTTCTACAAGAGCCTGATCAAACCGAAAATGAAGCACTGCTGCCATATATGAGCAGAAGCTGTTTAATATTATCTTTCACGTCTCGATAGAGTCCGAAAGCGTCTCCTCGCCCTTATGGGTGACATATTATTTTCCACCCTAAGACTTCTCTCCTACAGACGAAACTTTGCATGCCGTTCGCTACTCTATCGCTATTTCCATGGAAAGTGTTCAGCTGAGTTCCATTTCTTAGTTCAACCAGTTCCAACCCTCACGGCTAAGACTCACTATGCTAGACACACTGTAGCCGATCACCCTCATTTTCTTCGTGTTCCTTTGATGAGATGTAAGTTCCATTCGAGAAGCTTCTTACCGCGAACTGCTGCTTTGTGAAACCGAATTCCAAGAGGATACTTTTCCGCTCATTACAAACGTAACTTATTCATGTGTAGGATTAAATGTTATCTTCTCCACATTTCCCCAGAAACTGTTTCTTGTACACCGTAAGTCTCTACAACGAGAGGCTCTTGTGCCTTTTAAGAAATGGCCATGTCAAAAGAGCCGACAATCTTTACAGTACCATCCTACAGTGTTCCGCCTTAGGCAAAAGAAGAAGCAGGCAGAATAAAAATGATCTGACAACGTAACTTTCGTGGACTGGAAGATTCTTCGCAGACATTGGTAAGGGTTAGACATATGGAGGAAGCTGGTCAGGTACTCTGATGTACAGTGATCCTAAGACCACATTTATCGGACTGAGGGGGGGCAGCTGCTACTGATTTTAGACTGATATAAATCCACAATCATGCACTTCGACGCGGTGTAATGGTTAGCAAGCTTGTCTCGCTAGATCAGTTAGGAATGAGTAGTGAGTCCGGTTCTTCACTGGGTGTCCCATATTTTCGGCCTTGTGCCACATCTAAGCTACGCTTAGAAATCCACCATAAAACAACAATTGCAGAGCACTCAATGAGAATCGAACACACCATTCGAGATAAACCTGATAAACATTACGCCACGGGAGGTGTCATTTAAGCATTTATTAGACATAACTAACTCTGGTACAGAGTATTAAAAATTAGGCATTTGTAAAGTCTTAACTCACTTCTCTATCAGATTAGTTTGCTAATCACCGCTCAAGGCTATGTGGCCAGTAGATTAGACAGGCCCGTATTATCTTTTGTTCCGAAAATGAGATTTCTTATGCAAGAATTCGATTAAGGTTCGCCAAATATTACGAGTGATAACTATTTACCAATGTATGAATCAGCTTCAACATTGTTTGGCGCATGGCCAGAATAGAGGAGCACCTGGTGAGAAATAGTGGCAATGGCGAGCAAGATAAAGCCACCGTCCGGACAAGGTATATAAATATAATAAATAATGAAACATCAAATTTATAAAGATTTCCCAAATCTATCTATCTATCTATCACGGTCTGTTCATGTCTATATTTCCCTGTTCATATCTATCTATCTATCTATCTATCTATCTATCTATCTGAGTCTGCTCATTTTTATCCGAGTCTATTCACATCTATCTATGTATCTACAAATTTATAAATCAATCTCTCTCTCTCTCTCTCTCTCTCTCTCTATCAATCTATCTATCTATCTACAAATTTGTGAGCAAACAGGTAAATCACGCTCAGTTGTATGTAGAGATATACGTAATTCCATACGTTAGTTCGTGTGTATGACTGTACCAGATATGTCGGTTATGTAAGGAATTCTAAAGAGATATCTATACTCATAATTACTTGTGTAAAAAAGAGAATTACATAGAAAATGCATTTCGTTGCTTGAGTAGGCAAATACCTTGTATCTACTGACCAGTCAGTTGCCAAAATGTTGAATGGTTTGTATTTCTGCTAGTAGATACCGACATGCAGTGAATATCACTAATGAACTAGTTGGGTCATCATTCGAATTTCACAGACTGATTTGAAAGTATTCCAGAGACCTTTGATTGGCTGTTTCAATCGCGGACATGTTGCGTGACAGCCAATGTGAGACTGCTAGTGGAATAGAAAGCATTATAAAGTTGCTAATCGAACATTCGCTAATGATCAAAGCTAGAATATTGTTAGAATAAATAATATATATAAATTATCGCTTTCTATCCGTCTATGACGCTCACTCTTTCCCTCTCTTTCTAAACACAAGCACATAAACATATAAATCATCTGAGAGACGCAACACATGATGTATGTAACAATGCATATATGCATGTATAAGATATATATATATATATATATATATATATATATATATATGTGTGTGTGTGTGTGTGTGTGTGTAAAATTGCGCCTAGCAGGAAACAGCCTGTCGCCTCTGAGAGTTGACTTCAATGTTCATTTTGTATTTATATTTATATACGCTCTGTCTCTGATATTGAGCACTTTATCTCATAAATATAGCACACCTTAAAAAGTATATTTCTTCATACATATATATATATATATATATATATATATATATATATATATATATATAAAGGAAAATCTTAAAACATCATCAAAAATTCGGTAATAAATTTATTTCGACAGATAAGTTTTTAATATCCGCCTCATCAAACCGTAATTACAAAATGGTTTAAATTTATCCAGACAATATATTAAAATTATTTTAAAATTAAATCACAAAGGGGACAGGCAATAAATATCTAAATTACTTGACGTAGAAAATTTTTTTCTGGGGACTTACATTATCGAAGAGTGTAGTGGGAGAAAGAAAAAAAAGAAAAGGTGTCAACACAATCAGGAGAAGGAAGTACAAGTGACAGCTAGTGAAATACATTGAAATTAAATCAAAATTTATATCGTCATCATCTAATTTATGTCAGTATGAAACACTAATCATCATATATATAAAACATTTTTAAAATAATTTATATTTCGGTCTGATGAGGCATATATTAAAATATTATCTGTCGAAATAAACTTATTACCTAATTTTTTGATGATGTGTTAAGTTTTTTTCCTAATTGATGTATATCATATTGCACTGCATATAATACACTGAGCTCTCTTCATGGATCTAGCTTTTTAATATTTCACATTAAAAAGACCAACTTGGATTATCAGGACCATTTACGGATATGATATTACTGAGTAGGCACACTGTTCGTTTATTAAACATGTTAATTTTCGTCTACCGACCTGAATATAAAATAAATAAATTTAGTGTTTAATAAATACTCAAATATGGTTATCCACTAAAAATAACGCTTAATAATAAAATCTGTCAGATTAATAAATTAAAAAAATCATTACTTCTTTAGAACTATATATATATATATATATATATATAAATATATATAATTATTTATTTAAAAATATGATTCCAAATCGCTACATAAGAGGTCTCATGTTTCAAAACTAGAGCCGAAAACTTCAATATAATCCTTTAAATTAAATTGAGTTGAAAAGTAAAATGGGCTCCGTTCCATCCTCAAGCGAAATTTTTGTTGGAATAACGTATATCTGAAATTTACTTGTTTTAAAATTGAAATCAAAATCCCCATGGTAACAGCTATGGTGAATTTTCTAAATTGGGTAGGCGAGTGTAGGGTGTTTATATGAAGTAGCGGTATAGAGATACTTTCAAGGTGTCAAGTCGGGGAAAGGTGGGGGTGTCAAAAATGAAACGGAAGATGTATCTAGTTTGCTTGTCTATGGAGATTTATTTATTTATTTTATTTTATTTTATTATGAAAGGGAATTGTGCATATAAAAAAAAAAAAGAAAAACTTCGTAACGTTTGTTTTTTGACGACTTCATAAAGGGTTATCTTATATGTAAGGTATTTAAACTACTAATTTAGGCTATGGATTATGAAGTGTGTTATGTAGTATGCATGTTTGTAGTTAATTATTCCTACTATGAATCTGATGATTGGGCTATTTGTTAAACAAGTTATATAAATTTTTTTATCTAATAATTCAAACCAAAAATCTGATGTTGCCTACAAAAAACCGTTAACTCGTGTCTATTATTTAATAGATTATTATTATTTAGAAGTTTAATGATGTGCAATTTTTCATGGAGGCACAAAGGGCATGGGTCATCCCAAACTTTACATATTCTAGCATTGTCAATAATTTTCCATTTAACTTTTGGTGTCTTATTTGTTTCCTTCAGGTGCCAAAAATATTTTGATAGTGAAGTCTGATTTCGTTTGTTTATATTATTAAAAGAGCACTTATGCTGTATCGAGCACCATTTTTGAAAAATAATAACTAAAATACTAAGGGACTTTGGATTATTTACCTAACCAGTTCCTTCCTATTTTCTATATTTTCATACACACACACACACACACACACACACACACACACACACACACACACACACACACATATATATATATATATATATATATATATATATGTATGTATTAATTCAATTTAAATAGAAAACAGACAACCATAAGGGTTCATTGGTATGTATATATATCACGGATATTGAACACTTTCCACTAAATACTGCGCATATATATATATATATATATATATATATATATATATATATATATATATATATATATATATATGTGTGTGTGTGTGTGTTTGTCCAATAGTACTTACATATTCAGTATATCTAATACTGAATATGCGCATAGATATATATAGACCAATGTGAACGCAAGTAGAATCACACATTTATCACTTTTGTTCATCAGTCTGTAAATACTCTCAGGCAATATATTATATATCTATGCATCTATGTTCATCGCCCTTAGTTAATTCATTATCTATCTATCTATCTATCTATCTATCTATCTATCTATATATATATATATATATATATATTCATCTATCTATCTATCTATCTATCTATCTATCTATCTATCTATCTATCTATCTATCTATGTTCATCTCCCACAGGCAATTCATCTATCTATCTATCTATCTATCTATCTATGTTCATCTCTCACAGGCAATCTATCTATCTATCTATCTATCTATCTATGTTCATCTCTCACAGGCAATTCATCTATCTATCTATCTATCTATCTATCTATCTATCTATCTATCTATCTATCTATCTATCTATCTATCTATCCGGAGTATTTTATCAAGCTAAAGCTGTGCGCGTCCCTTTGTCTGCCTCTATGTATTCTTGTCTGTTCATCTATGGATGAAGAAATTACTCAACACGCATCTTGGTTCCCTCACACGCACAGGTATATTTGTGTAAAATAAACTCTTTATATGTGTGCACGCGTGTGTAAGCACAAGAAATAGGTGCTTATAAGTATAGGCCATTTGATGAGACCTGAAATTATCTACTTGAATCTCTTTTAAGTTCAACCATCAAAATCTTCTCATCATTCATTGAAACAAGCTGAAAGCCTTTCTGTTTGCGTTAAGAATTTTTTCTCATATGTTTCTAAATTTTATTTTATTTTTTGCCTTTTACATATTTATAATTCCACAGATGCCCCCAATCAAAAACTATTGAGAGATATTTCTCTATAAATGTTCAGCGGTTTATATTTGTAGTTGAAATATAATGCAAACCTAATTTTGTTTATATTGAACGTTGAATTACGATGGGGGCGGGGGGCATTGGAGTGGCGAAAGGTGAATAAACGACAACCTAATGATATACGTGGTCGGTGTTTGGAAATTGATATCTGATATTTATATTACTGACTCCATCTATATCTGTAGACATTCCATCGACGATTATACAAGAATCTCTTATGAATTTACTGACAGGTACTTTCTATCACAATTGGAATATGTAACATGTAAATATTAATTGAGATGGATATTAATGAAGAACAATGTCCTAACTGCTAGAACGGTAAACTTCCGGCCATTCTTGATAAAATTCAAATAATAATAATAATAATAATAATAAGTATTATTATTATTATTATTATTAGTAGTAGTAGTAGTTGTAATGCTAGTATTATTTACTGTCACATAATCAATGCAGGTTCTGTGGAAAATATGATGAAACTGTTGACCATATTATCTCAGGATGTCCGGAGCTAACAAAAAATGAATATACCCACAGACATAACAAGATAGTGATATATGTCCACTGGAAGTTATGCAAGGAGCACAAAATCGAAACTACTGAGAGATGATATGAGCACCAATCAGACACGGTTACCCAAAATAACGATGTAACTATCCATGAAAATTATCGAGAAATTGTCCAAATACAAGAACCTGGAGGTCAACATTAACAGGATTTGTGGCTACAAAGGATACAAAGCAGGAAACAACATACACAAATAATAATAATAATAATAATAATAATATCTCAGAAATCTCAAGAATGTGGCACACGGGAACATCAACAATCCCTTTTGTAATTGGAGCGCTTGGATTGGTTGGAAAAAAGATTCTCGTAAACTCAGTGAAGAGATTTCTGGGAGCTCATGCCTTAAAGAAATACAAAACACGAGTACAGCCCACGCCTTACAAAGGGTTTTATCTATGTAAAATATGTGTGTATGTTTTTTTTTTCTTTTTTTAATTGGTCAGTGGAAAATGTCATAATGCCATTTCTGACTTAAGATATCTGGGCTGGGCCCGGAAAGAAATGTGTACACACCAGAAATCAAAGGAAATAAAATAATAATAATAATAATAATAATAATAATAATAATAATAATAATAAACAGGCAATTTTTTCTTTCGTTCCGATCAGAAGACGCCAACGTAGCAAACAGAAATTAATGACTTTAAAATAAAAGTCATTAAAAGTTTTGTCATTCTGGCCAGAAGAGGCCAGCCTTAAGACATGAAGGCAAAATGCATTGTCAGTAAAAAAAAAAAAACTCTTTTCCCCTGTGTCTGAGTCCTACACTTCCGTTCGGAAATTATAACCTATTAATACGCATATAACGTGTGTGTAGTAACAAGAAATAATGTCAGATTCTAATAAAATTCTATCTATCTATCTATCCACACACACACACACACACACACACACACACACACACACACATATATATATATATATATATATATATATATATATAAAATAAATAAAAAGAAAGAACAGTAATATATATCCGGTGTTCTTATAGATATTTTTATTTTTAGAAAATAGTGCTCAATGTAAATTTACAGAGCATATATTTATATATATATATATATATATATATATATATATATATATATATATATATACACACACACAAACATATATATATATATATGTTAAGAAATATACATAATATCTGGAATTGTTATATATATATATATATATATATATGATATGAATGGATTAAAGAATCTATAGATGCTTTATCCGACACTGGTTTCCTTAGTTATTTTGTTGATACCCACGTTTGAGACGACGTCCCTTTTTTACAGTGTCTATTACGTCTACCGGGCTGCTCAATCGAGATTCACACGGTTTTAAAAAAGGGTAGGACGTTTCCTCAAATATGCTTATCTACAAAATAACGTTTAGTAAGATATATATATATATATATATATATATATATATATAAGTCACTTTCCCACCACCGAATGGTTGCCTCTGTGTGTCTTTCTTATAATTCAATCTTTTTTATATTCATGCTAATTGTACGGATCAGCTCTTTGCTATGGTACCTAGACTTTTTGAATTTAAGCGCAGTACTTAACTGGCGTCGAGATCTCACCAGTTTACATTTGGGCTGGCTAGATGTAGCCGTAAGTTCTATGCTAGTAGTTTATTTTCTCACACTTCTCACTTGTGGAAATCTCTTCCGGCTACATGATTTCCAGCTAACTTTAATGAGCAAAAATTTAAATGCAATGACAATCGCTATCTAATGTTCTCCTGATTACTCTTTTCACTTCCAGCTCATTATTAAAGTTTCTTTTCCTAATCCTCCCATTTCCACACTCTGTAACTCTTTGTGGCTTTACTGCCTTGCATGGGGTGATACACTTTAAATATATTTAAAATTAAATAAAAGAATCTATGGATTCTTTATACGGATCTATTTCCGACGACAATATTTTGTGGGTAGGCATGTCTGAGAAGACGCCTTTATATATATATATATATATATATATATATATATATATATATATATATGAATAAAATAGACCACTTTAATGTTCCATGTAATAAATTATTTCGCCACAGCCCTTTTAAAGGGCTCTGGATCATCAGACTTTACTTCCAAAAGTTGAAATGAACATTTTGACAGGCCATATTAAGCATATGTAAATTAACGAAGTGAGGGGGAGAGAAGATTTATATATATATATATATATATATATATATATATATATATATATATATATATATATATATATATATATATATATATATATATATATATATATATATATATATATATATATATATATATATATATTTCTGTTTATACGCCATTTTTATTAGATACAATTTATTTAAATACTCTGTATTTTTTTTTAAATAAACAGTATTTTACCGGCCTGAATTTTCGAGAAAATTCGTAGGCAAGAATCGAACCTGTGTTCTATACGAAACCGTCAACTGATCTGACGTGCTACAAAGAAAGCGTCTGGTTATCAAAATCCAAATTCTTGTTTATAAACGACAAATCTTCGACAATCTTTCCCGAAAGATCATTTCTGCTCACGAAACGTACCTTAACGTAAAAATTGACAGCATATTACTGTTTATAAACAACAAATCTTCGACGTTTTCTTTGTAGCTGTGTTGTATAGCACGTCAGATCATATTTTCTACGAAATTTCCTCGAACATTCACTATATATATATATATATATATATATATATATATATATATATAAAAAAAAGAAGAAATACTGACAATAATATAGTAACTATTCTTTTTACAATAATGTTCATCTTCTACAAGGCCTGTGATCCACTCGAAGTAGAGGGTTACAGAATAAAAGGAATAGTTTATGTGGATATGTGGGGAAGATAACAGTTAACCCTAGACTTGAACAGGTTAAGATTGTTGTGATTGGGGAAGCATTCTCTTGGGAGCCGTTTCTACAAAATGGCGGTTCGTGGAAAGAAGCTGCTTGAGAGATACTTACCAATGGACTACGAAGGTATTGCGGGTGATTCGCCACAATGTACATGTCTTGGCGAGTCTTAGCCGTGGAGGTATGAACTGGTGGAACTAAGGAATGTAGTTCGTCTGAGCACTTTTTATGGGAATAGTGATAGAGCAGCGAGAGGCTTGCGTCTTCGTCTACGAGAAAGTGATTGTAGGCTGGGCAATTATTTGTCCTCTGCCTAACAAAGACGCGGAGACTTGTGTAGATTAAAAGTGAATAGCTCCTGTCCATATATGGTAGAAGTAGTCCATTTTCTGCCTGAGCTGTTTCTTGTAATGGAAGAGGATAGCGGGAAAAGTCTGAAGCAGTACGGGGAATAAACCATTTTTTAGGCATCTTTAGCGATGGATCATCCCGAGTTCTGGGTTGAGTTTAAGTCCTAATGGAGGCTGAAAGCACAGGGCTTCCCTGAGGGTGCATCCGTTCATCGCGATTGGTGTGAATTCTGCGTCCAGTCGGCGATGATGTAATGTCATTAGTTAGTTTTTGAGGCATTGTATGTGACTAATCAGTTTTTGCTCCATTGAACTGTTTGTGGTAGATCAGAGGAAAGATCAGTTCTGGTTAACAATATGATACTCTTAATAAAAAAAAGAACATCATTTTAGGTTTGAACAAAAGATTTCAGAACATTTTTCAAAATTAAATTCTTTTTTGAAAGTCATGTCCCTTCAGTACTTAAACGATCATGTTCCTTCATAGATTACTTTTCTTTATGATCTGTGAATTGCCATAACTCTTGGGGATGTTATTGGAGCGTTTTTCCACGGTTTTTGAATTTGTATTATTCCCTCTCCTAGACACTCTATAGCTCAGCCTACATTGCTACCTTAACTCATAGAAGAAGAAATGAATTCATGCCATGGGGATTAAATACACTATACGGAGGAAAGAGGGCTTGGAGAATTTGATACTAACATGAGAGATTAAAGTTAAGAGGGGCAGAGGAATATCAGTAGTATTACGTCAAAAACCCTACCCACAATTTCTTGGTAACCTTAGAAAACTGATTGAGACATTTTCTTTCAAATAGTTTTTATTTTCCCGAGTACTAACCTTTTTAACTTTTACGCACCTAATAGTAATGCATTGTTACCTTATTTGCTTCAGCTGGGAAAGGTTACAAATTTCCTTCACTATATTTTGGAGGTGTTCTTGTAGTTTTCTTTCAATGAGCAGATCTGTAAAAACACGAAGAGAAAAGACAGAAAAGGAAATAAAAATATCTAGAAATCACTGAATTGATCAATAAGTGGAGATATTTACTTGAAAAGTAAGTAAACTACTTCCATTTAATCACCACAGAGAAACTTTTCTGTCCACTATAACGATGGCTAATGCTGAACTCCAGGAGAACAACCCTATCGACTTGTTGGCTTCACGTTTTCCGCTGACATGAATTGAGCAACTACATCAAGTCCCCTGCTACATCTGCTGCAAGGAAGGTTGGTTCACAGTGCTATGACAAAATATTTTTCACATTGTTGTAGAGTAGTTTTCACAGTGGAGGCTTGTATTTCAATAAGTCGTCCTAAATTAGGTTCGACGTACAAACCGTTAGGATCTTGGAAATAAGAGTTAATGACGCAGCAATCTAGTTGTGATGGTTGGTACTTCAATGTCCGATATCGACTGACTCGCTCAACACCACTGAGCCGAAACTGGCACCTGCTACTACTAATTATTATCTGTGGGAGAGTCCATTACAAAAGAATAGGTACTATAACACACAGCAGAATCCATCTTGCACATTTATAAATCTACCATTCTTCTGTTGCTAAATCTGGTTTGCTGTTCCTACTGTGCATCTCGAGGTACTTGACAAAATTTAGAAAAGGGTCTGCATTACAATCGATCCTAGCCGGTCTTCTCGTAACGTGACTTCCTCTGCCTCTTCTACAGATACTTTCATGATATCAACTAGAACGAACTTTTTTTCCTTGATGCCTCGACTACAGGAATTTAAGCGCCCGACTAGATTGGCAACAACTCTTCAACTAGCGAGATGCAACTGTCATTTCTGCATTGACAATTTTTTTCTCACACTTCCCACCTGTGGGACTCCCTTCCAATTTCTTGCTTCCCTGATAACTACAGTTTTCAAATATTTAAATGCAACGTCAATCGCTATCTTCTGTCTTTTTGAAGCCTGTTCTTTTTTTCTTTTTTTTTTTTGGCCATTTTCTCAATTTTCCCCATTTTTCATTCTCCTCGTTCTCATCCACATTTACTCCCTGTAACCCACTGCGCCCTAGTGACATTATCGCCTTGCTAGGGGTGAAATAATTAAAAAAAGAACAAAAGCAATGAAAGACAGCATATTCTTAGGAAAAAATACACGCATTTTTATTAATAGCAAATTCAACGCTATTGTTACTGATAAATTTAACTTGAAGATGCACGAAGAAAATAAGGTTTTGCCAAAGTCTTCCGTATTTTGAGATTACTCGTTATATATGCGTTCGTCCACCAAATAAAATTAATGGCTAGGGAAATAATAATAAACCCAAAATTTTAATGGGCGTGAATATAGTCTGTCGTTAATTATACTACTACGAACACTAATAAATATATCGTAGTCACTAGCATAAGATTTTGTCTAATACGAACACTAATAAATATATCGTAATCACTGGAATGAGAATTTCTTCAAAGAGAAATGCTTCACCTCGTGTAAATCTCAAGATGGTAAAAATATCATTTAGGAGAATTATAATGAGTGTTCTAAATTTAAATGACTGAATTGATGCAACTGAAGATATCATATTTAAGCAATGGAGAAGAGACCTTACTGAATATGTAAATGCATGCTAATTGCCCCAGTAGCTAAACAAAATGAATAAACAGACGACACAAATCTACACCAGATGAGCAATAACGACTAACCCGTAAAGAATAATACAGTTATCTTATTCTTCTATATGCCATGTCCGTTCAGGACGTTGGCGATCATGGCTCTCCACAATTTCCTTTTATCCGTAGCTTTTACTTACTATTGACTTTTTGTTATCTTCCCTAAAAGCTGTTGCGCCACCCATTTACCCAAGTTCGCTATGTAAGTTATGCGTTGATTTCCTCTCTCCCTCTTAACTTTAATCTCTCATGTTAGTATCAAAATTTCCAAGCCCTCTTTCCTCCCTATATATTTCAACTGTTTCTTCCTGATGTTAAAAGTACTTTCCGTTTACATTGTCTCTAAAAATTCTTCATTACTCACATGTTCGGTCTATCGTATTCTCAGCATCCTTCTGCAGAGCCACATTTTTCTTGCTTCAAGTCTCTTCTTCATCTGAGAATATTTGCTGCCACATAGGAGAACTGATATTACATAACTGTCCAGTAGTTTTTTTTTTTTTTGTTTCTTTCCAACGAAATATAAATATATATATATATATATATATATATATATATATATATATATATATATATGTATATGAATAAAACAGACCACTTTAATGTTCCATGTAATAAATTATTTCGCCACAGCCCTTTTAAAGGGCTCTGGATCATCAGACTTTACTTCCAAAGGTTGAGATGAAAAATGAAAAGAAATTTACACATTTTTGACGGGCCGTATTAAGCATATGTAAATTAACGAAGTGAGGAAGTGAGGGGGGAGAGAAGATATATATATATATTTACTTTCCAGATATTTAAGATGTACTTGTTTGATTTTCGTATCTCCAATTTGTCATTTGCATGTTAGGTTGTTACTTTTGCTAACAACCATGCATTCTCTCCTTGATTTCCTTCACTATATTTTGGAGGTGTTCGTGTAGTTTCCTTTCTACGTCTGCTATCAACACTGTGTTGTCTCTGCATATTTTATGTTAAGATTGTGGTCGCCAATAATGAATCCAGAGAGGACTTCCAATTCTCACAGGATTTTCTAAATCTGATGAGAAGACTCATCTTGGTCTTACACCCCTTTATTGGATTCTTTTAAACCAAAACCCGCTTGAACAAAGATTCAAATGGTCAATGGTATTCAAGCATTCTTCTGTAGAGTGATATTTCTGTTGTTTCAAGTTTCTTTTTTATCTGGGAGGATATTGCTGATTATTGCTGATAAAAGGTATGTGGGCATAAAATTCTGTTTTTCTTTTTCTTCTTTTTATGTAGCATTTTTTTTTCTTTCGGGACACGGGCGATCATGGCTCTCCAAAACATCCTGTACTTTGTAGATCTTAGCAATATTTACCTTTTTACTGATATTTCGACTTTCTGTTTTGGCATTCATTTACACACGCTTGTTAGGTAGGGGATTCTCTGTTTTCCTTCTGTCGCTCTTGCCTTCAGTATGTCTCCAAGACCTATTTAGAAATATGTGCCCTTTCTGTTTCTATTTTCCTTAAAATTTCCTGATTTCTCACATGTTCTTTACATATTATTCTCAGCATCCTTCTGTAGAACTACATCTCTTGGCTTACGGCCGCATCAAGATGAAACACCGGTTCCCGTGAGATCACCGAAGTTAAGAAACGTTCAGTACCTAGATGGGCGACCACTTGGGAATACGAGGTGCTGTAAGCTTGGATGTGCAGGTGGTGGAATGGATAATGACACGAAATTAGTTAATCGATAGCCGAGTTCCAATTCCAGTTGGGTTCGTTATATTCACTTACGGTCAAATACATTCGGAAAAGGTAAGAATCCACTTCTATCCCCCACCAGCTATGAGTTAATTAGTAAGACTTGTATCGATGAAGTCAGTATTATCTAAAAAAAAAAAAAAAAAGAATGCGTACAAAATATTTAGACTTCGACATTAAATAACCCTTAGAGGTTGATATACCTCTTAACAAAAACAACCAACCAATCGTTGTCTAACACGTCTTACTTACCTGAGGATATTATGCAGCATTCACAGGCTTTGAGGATGACTGATATTGCATAGCAGTACAGACTCTGTTATAGAGTAGTTTCACAGTGGAGGCTTGTATTTCACTAAGTCGGTCCTAAAAAGTTTCGACGTACAATAACGTTAGGAACTTGTTATAATAGTTAATGACGCAGCAATCTAGTTGTGGTGGTTGATACTTTAATGTCCGACATCGACTGACTCACCAACTCTCTGAGAGTATTTACTCACCCCACCCACGAGGGCATCATGTGGCACAAGGCCGGTTTAACATGGGATATCCGAGCCCGTGGGCTCGGCCAAAAATATTCCCTTTGACCCGTATAAACGGGTTCAGGGTCGGTTTACCTCCCCGAAAGAGAATCCGCCCTTCGGCGTAGCCTCATTCGGGTTCCTCCCCGCCCGAAGGCAGAGAGTTCAATCGGTCAGCTGGTCGTCCGACTCCAGAGTGAACTCAGACCAACTCACTGAGCTTCCTGGCGACTGCTACTACTCCTACTACTTATTATAGGTGGGAGAGTCTATTAACAATAGAATAGGTATGTTCCAGTATAACAGACTCTTTTCGATTCTAACGGCACTTCATGCTTCTCAATATCATGTCTGATTTTTCGAATTCATTTTCCCCTATTCCAATGCTCCTTCGGATTTTTGTTTCATTTTCACTCCGTCTGTTAAAACACATCCCAGAAAAATTTAGTTTCGGTATTTGTTTGATGTTAACCTCTCCAATTTGTAGCGATCACCGTGGGCTGTTCTTCTTGGTGAGAATCGTACATGCTGTCTTCTTAAAATTGATAGTTTCCTTTTCCCGCCTTTCTCTACTAGCTTGTCTCGGAGTTCCTGCCATTTCCTCTTTTCTGCCATCTGCGTACCACGGCTTACGGCCATATCACGTTGAAATACCAGTTCTTGTCCAGTCACCGAACTTAAAAAAACATTGAAACTGGTCAGTATCTACATGGGTGACCGTTCGGGAATACCGGGTGCTGTAAGCTTGGATGTGCAGGCGGTGTAATGGATATAGGTTCAGAATGAGAAATCGGAGAATCGAGTTCATATTCCCGAACATCATTATTATATTTTTAAAAAATCTTATAATCTGAAAATATGTTTTGACTTTAAATAAACTTAAAAAGGTTGGTAAGCCGTAAAAACCAAAGCAATCTGCGTATGATGAAGTTGTTAAGATTGTAACAACTGATAATAAATCCTGGTAGGACTTCTAGTTATTGTATAGGGCAAATAAATCAAGCGAGAAGGACGTATTCTTGTTTAAACTTCTTTCTATTTTTGTGCATTTCATTTTCTATCTTTCGACAGACCGTTTGCTTCCAGTATATATTCTGGATTATTCTAGCATATTTTCCAAAATAGATCTGGTTTTCCTGGCAGTTCAGATATATCCTTGTGTTGAACTTTCATATTCCTACAGCGGTAATTAGATCATATACGTAAACTTAAGTAAGTATTTATTTTGATAAACAAGTGAAAAATCGTGAAAAAAATGGAGGAAAATTGTGGCGCATTTATGATCTCGTCTCGTTCGATCTTGACTGCAATCAGAATTGTTTGCTTTCGAAAAACACGAAGAGAGAAGACAGAAAAGGAAATGAAAATATTTAGAAATCACAGAATGGATAAATAAGTGGAGATGTTTCAATAGCCTAAGTAATTTTGTGGACGAGAAGAAAGCAATCCCTTGTGGAAAACTTGGTGCCTACATAAATAGAAGACATCATTTCAATATTTTGAGGGAAATGCAGTTAATGATAACAAACATACACACTGATTAATATACTCCCCTCTCACATTTATAGGGATATTGATCCGTTAATGTATATTGAGACTAGAGATAAGATTATTGTAATATATATATACAGTGTAACCCGGATATAAGAGAGTTCTCGGGACCGGAGAAGAAGTCTCTTATATCCGGGTTTGGTCTATTTTATATACATTAACACAGGCTCTAATTTGGGACCAGAGAAAATCTCTCTTATATCCGGGTCTCTTATATCCGGTTTACATATATATATATATATATATATATATATATATATATATATATATATATATAATTACAAATACAACTCATAGTTTACCCAATAATTGGGTGCAAAAAGTTATTAACTGTTTAATACGCTTGTTTTTTTTTAAATTCTGTGTCTCATAGGAAAAACGCTACATTGTATGTGGATTCAAAGTTCAAGATTATTATAAAGATAATAGGGTATTGTAGTATATATATATATATATATTTATTAAAGACATTTTTATGTTTAACGTTGTTATTTATAGATACAAGTATTTAAGCAAATGCTCTGTTTATGACAAACAGTATTAAATAACATTTACCGGCCTGAATGTCCGAGAAATTTTCATAGAAAATATTCGTTCTTTGACAGGATTCGAACCTGCATCCTATACGGAACAGTCATATACGCTGACGTGCCTTTTACCGCTCGGCCACAAAGAACCTTACGGTAGACAAGATCGAATTTACTGTTTATAAACTTCAATCTTCCATGAATCTCGTACATTCATAACTGCTCTGGCGTATCGAATGTAAACAAATGACGTCATATGTTAAGAAATGGACAAGGTCCGACAATTTATTTATTAATGACATTTTTATGTTTAACGTTGTTATTTTATAGATACAAGTATTTAAGCAAATGCTCTGTTTATGATAAACAGTATTAAATAACATTTACCGGCCTTAATGTCCGAGAAATTTCATAGAAAATATTCGTTCTTTGACAGGATTCGAACCTATATCCTATACGGAACCGTCATACGCTGACGCCACCGCTCGGCCACAAAGAACATTACGGTAGACAAGGTCGAATTTACTGTTTATAAACTTTGTGGCCGAGCGGTCAAGGCACGTCAGCGTATATGACGGTTCCGTATAGGATGCAGGTTCGAATCCTGTCAAAGAACGAATATTTTCTATGAAAATTTCTCGGACATTCAGGCCGGTAAATGTTATTTAATACTGTTTATCATAAACAGAGCATTTGCTTAAATACTTTTATCTATAAATAACAACGTTAAACATAAAAAAATGTCTTTAATAAATAAATTGTCGGACCTTGTCCATTTCTTAATGACGTCATATATATATATATATATATATATATATATATATATATATATATATATATATATATATATATATATATATATATATATATATATAGTCAATTAAAAAGTGAAAAATTGCATTTACATATATTATTTATACACTTTTCAGGGTAGTATTAAGTTGATGTACGGTGATATAGTGAGTGAGGAGAGAAACGGTAAGAGACATGGTCGAAATTAGTTGGGAATGATTTTAAATTTATTTTTATTACAATACTCAGTATCATAATAAAAATAAATTTAAAATCCTTCCTATCTCTCCCTTCCATCTCTAATTTCGACCATATTTGTCACCGTTTCTCTCCTCATTCTCTATATCACCTTACATCAACTTAATACTACCCATGAAAAGTATATATATATATATATATATATATATATATATATATATATTAAATTTTAAATTCAGTTTTTCATTTTTTTCACTCTTGGAAGTGTGGTGTGATGAGCCAGGTAAAAAGAAATTCCATGGGGAAAATAGATTATAACCAATGGACCCTTAAACTTGTCTGTTTTAATTGAATTAATCGCTCTGATTTAACATTGAGCTCTCTGGATTTCATCCTCCTCGGGATTATCCATACGGATTATCAAGATTTTCATTACACACACACACACACACACACACACACACACATATATATATATATATATATATATATATATATATAGTATTGGGTATATTTCCAAATATGGTGTTGATAGCTAGAAAAAAAGTAAACTAAAGTATAAACAGTAATTTTGAGATATGATATATCTATATCTATATATCTATCTATATCTATCTATCTATCTATCTATCTATCTATATATATATATATATATATATATATATATATATATATATATATATATGTCTATATATATGTGTGTGTGTGTTTGTGTGTGTGTGTGTTTGTGTGTGTTTGTGTGTGTATGTGTGTGTGTGTGTGTGTGTGCCTTCCACCCGACTCAAGCAAGACCATAATGCCACTAAAACGCAAAGACTTACTGAGGGCGAAAGGAAATGAGAAAACTTTAGGGAGGAAAAAGAACAATAAAAGTTCAGATTTCAGGAAGACAGAGTATTGCGATTGAAGTTGCTTTTAAATTTTTGAATATTATGAGTCGCAAGGAAACAACAAACCGGAATAGAGTTCCATAAGCGAGAAGTACGAGAAAAGAAATTATTAGAATAGAAATCACGTTTACATCTATTTCAACAGTCAAACGATAAGACCTAGTTTCCAATGAATTAGTTGTTCAATAGGGTTGTGTTTTTTTTTTAAATTGTGTATCTCATGGGAACAATGTTACACTATATGCGGATTCAAAGTTCAAGATTATTCTAAATATAATATACAATTGTGATATTAATTCAGAATATAGAGTGTTGACAGGAAGATATCGAAATTATAATCTACGGTATTTAACAAGTTTAATAGAAATATTAGAAGTTTAAATATTTGGGAAGCGTTTTGACAGAGGAAAAACACTGAGATCCATAGACGTATTGGGGTGGCCAAGGACGCATTCCAAAAACTGGGGAGAGTATTGCGAGACAAGAGGATTTCTTTGGTAACAAAGAAAAAGAGTACTGAGCTGTTACGTGACATCTGTCCTCCTTTACGGCAGCGAATATTGGACGGTCTCCTCAAAGATGAAGAAGAAACTCGAGGCGACGGAGATGTGGTTCTACAGAAGGATGCTGAGGATACCATGAACCGAGCGTGTGAGCGACGATGAGGTCTTAGAGAGGATACAAACAAGGAGGTGGCTTATACTTAACATCAGGAAGAGACAGCCGAAGTTTCTGGGACACGTAATTAGGAAGGAGGGCCTGGAGAATCTGATACTCACAGGTCGTATAGAGGGAAAGAGAGACAAGGGAAAACAACGCATGACATACCTGGCGGACTTAAGCAAGTGGATGACGGAACGTTGTCTGGGGAAGGTAGCAGAGGTAAGGAACTTGTTGAGAGCTACAATCTGTAGTGGAGAGCCATGATCACTTACGTCCTGAAAAGACATGGCACATAAAAAAAAAAGAATAGGGATATTGATCCGTTAATGTATATTGAGACTACAGATAAGATTATTGTAATATGGATGATCATTTCTCATTATTTAGCTCATTCCTACATCTATCTATCTATCTATCTATCTATCTATCTATCTATCTATCTATCTATCTATCCATCTATCTATCTATCTCTCTCTCTCTCTCTCTCTATATATATATATATATATATATATATATATATATATATATAATGGACTCTTCCGTATGAGGATCTGACAGCTTAGTTGATTCAGTTATGAAAGTTTATGCGATAATCTTAAGTGGCATTTAAGAACCGCTAGTGATTTACAAAGGAGGCCATATATGGAGCAAGAGTGAGGATTGTGAGATGAGATCACTGTTAGATTGGCTGACTTTTTTGATCTTGCTCTCGCTTCTTGAAGATGATTCAGACAAGCAGATTGAAAATTGTTGAGTCCACTAAAACACGTTGATCTCCATTCTACCCGCTCCAAGTCTAAGCGCTCCATGTTATGTGGTATATTGACTGCTGACAAATTGCTTTTCAGCTTGTCTTTGTATCTTAGCCATTCTACATTCTTGTAGCCCTGATCTAACTGGCGGTACATTGGGTATCTTGTCATCAGACATTCTCAAGACATCACCAGTCCAGCGTAACTGAGACTGTATGATAAAAGTCTCGATTCCTCCAATATCACACCTGTTAAACAGGTCTGCGTTAGATGCCCTATCTTGAAGCTTATCTCCAGATTGCACGCAGACATCTGTTATGGAAAACATCTAGCTGGCGCATATATATATATATATATATATATATATATATATATATATATATATATACTCACCATATAATCCCACGTATTAACTTAAATTCAACTTTAAGATAAGAGGAGGTAAAAATATTGCAAATTTTCATGAATACCTATACCTGTAGTACAATACGACTGCTTATTGATTATATAAAGATGATGTCATTGAAATGTTGTATCCTGATAAATTCAAAATAAATGAAATAACAAAATGGATTCTATATCATGTTTTTCCTATACACATCCCTAAAAGAAAAATTGTTTTCTTTACGTTTCATCACGTCATCTCTTTCGAATACTTCTTCTTCTTCCTGTATCTAAACACTTACAAACAGCCTGGTGTACTAGCGGCCATTTACTTATACTTCATTTTTAACACCAAAATGATAATGAATTTTTAATGAGAACTTTATGTTATCCGAAATGTTATTACTGTTGTAATTAACACTACCGTGATGATTATTGAAAGTTTAACGAAAGATAAAACTTGTTGTGGACACAATCATAACTCCATATTTACATTTTCTAATCTGAGCTTGCATGGATACAAGTTGATTTCATTGATATGGAATTATTTTTTGAATAGGCAATTTATTATAAAGCTATGCCAGTAACATATATGAGGTAGAAATGATTTTATTACTTTTATTATCAGTTTATTTGATAATGTCAATCTTTTCGTGTACGTTATCTGTTATCGCACTGAAGCCTACCAACGAACATCACTCAGAGATTTCCTTTTTAGAATTGTAGTATAGGACGACCCATCGTTTTAAGGGCGTTTTTTTTTTTTAGATTTAAAGTTCGTCTTATACGCGGAAATATACGGTAAATACGTCTAAACTCATCTTCAGCTTAGGGGTAGAATCTCCGTCTGATACCAAATCGGTCGGATTTCGATCCCGGCTTGAGGCAATCGATAGTCTAGCCACACATTATGCGGTCTTTGTCGACACACCTCAGCGTGGATACAGCACAAAAGTAAATATATTCCCAAGAGTAAACTCACGAGTTCTTCGAGCCAAGCATTCACATATGTCACAATTGGTTTCGTAGGAGGTGCATCTGAATATATCGAACGGTGCTGTGTCATGTTCACAGATGAGATCAGGTGTTGCCTGTAGGTAAGTGATGGACGCTTTCCTGTGTGATGTAGATACGGGTAGCAGCCTCTTCCAGCGTGTATTCGCCTAGGACATGCAGGTCAAAACTCTTGATATCACTGTGTCGGGCATCATAAGTTACAACTCTCACTCAACTATTGAACAGTTTCAGATACATCCCGAACATTGTCCAAGCCCGTTCTGCAACTATGCCCGCACCCAAAAGGCGATATGATGCCCTGCGTGTTGTTCAATAACTTCCTCGATCAGCACGAACACCAAACGACACCGGAATCATTTTGTTAGTTCGCCTATAGTGCTTTATGCAAAGGATCATAGAAATCATACACTGAAGGAAATGTCCGTCGTCTATAGAATTGTTCGCATGCATTGACACAAGCTTATGTTAATATCCAAACAGAATATACAGTTTGTTAACATGCGATCGGGCTACTGCTGATAAATTCCTTATTGTGGAACTTGTGCACTTACTGATCTGTAAATGTGGTCATTTACCGTAACTCGGTTATATAACCAAGTCTTGTTTATGACGATAAGCTACATCCGCTTTCTGGGTAAGACAATAAACTACGCCCAACAGAAAGGCCTCTGATCAGGAGGATATGAGGTGCAGAGAACCACCTCTTAATTGTTGGTGTTCTCGGGTCCACCGTGACCCGGGGTGGTAACAACTATTAGGGTCCCAGCTATGGGCAAATAGTTAACCCCACTAACTGTGATCAAAGTACGATGAAAGTGTAAAAATATGTTTTAATACCAGTAATACATTTTTGGAAAAAAATATTACCAGCAATAAATTTTTTGAAAAAAAATTACCTACAATATATTTTTGAAACATAATATTTCGAGCAATATATTTTTGGAAAAAAATATTACCAACAATTCATCTTTGGGCAAAAATATTATCACCAATAAAAATCTTGTCGGCATTAAATAACCCATTGAGATTGATATGCCGTAAAACAAACCAAACGAAAGCAGTTTTATTACGTCGATAATTAATAACGATTAAATTGAAACACATGTAAAATGTTTTTAAAATTCTAATTTCCTTCAATATGACATGTAGCAAAAATTGGATGAGTCAAGGTTACTGCAGAGAGTCTTATTCAGCGAGGTCACTTCAGAGGAAAGACAACGAATTTGCCCTTTTCAAAGATACAAGGGCCACCTCGAGACAACACTGAAA
>CAHIKZ030000746.1:4007500-4060000 GCA_903632075.3 Acanthosepion pharaonis | reverse complement strand
TTCCCCACTAATTTTACTTTTATCTGATTCCATTCCCTTATTGTATGTTTTGGTTTCTTACTGAAAAAATAACTTTCCATTCAATTCATTCTTGATACATTTTATTCATTTTCCTACTCGTCCGTTTTCTTTTTCATTTCTTGTTTCTTTTTTTAATTTCCACCTTTTTATTTATTTAGTTTTTCTTTGAAAAAAACATTCATTAATTTCTTTTAATCTTTCTTTGCGTTTTTACTTAGTCTTCTTTTCATTTTTTTATTTTATTTTATTTCCACCCGCCTCTTCTTATTCTTCTTTAACTCTTCTACTTGATTCCAACATTCTAACATCTACTTCCCGTTGCCTGATATCATTGAAAATTTTACATTTCCGGTGCAAATGATTAATGAAGAAAACAACCGGCAGATCAGTGTTCATATAACGGGTTGAAAAAAAAGAAAAATAAAAGTACACAAACGCACGTTTTACTCACAAACTCTTATACGCAAGCTCACGTTTGCGTGTGCGTGTGCGAAATGAGGCTCAAGAATGCTCTTTCACACACAGCAACTATGCGTTGGTATAGTATAATTCGTTAGTGTACACTCTCTCACGCACACAAATACGCACACATTGATACAATCATGGAAAATAAGAGAAGTGGAATCAGCGCAAATAAGCGAGAGCTAACAAACAAGTAGAAAAACTAAATACCTTTGTAATTCTTTTTGGTCCAACTTTGGCGTTCGCCTGGCAATCAAATTGGCCGGCTCTCTGACATGTGCCGCCATTAAGGTCGGTAGTGCTTCATTTGTGAATCTATGATGAGCTTCTCCGTAGAGAAAGAAAAAAAAAACGAATTAAAGAAAAACGACTGCATGTAAGAAACGATAAGGAAGGAACTAACAATGGGAAAATAGAGAAAAATAGATAGATAGATAGATAGATAGATAGATAGATAGATAGATAGATAGATAGATCTACGTGTGACGAAAAGAAGGTTCAGAAGGAGGTAAAATAAGAATGGATCAAAGGAAAAGAAAAATGACGAAGTTACGAAAAAAAACAGGAAAATATTTAACGGACTAAATTAATAAAAATCATGGAAAAAAATAAACAGACGATAAGAAAAAAAATGGAAGAAACAGTTAGAATGTAAGGACTACAAAAATGTAACAATTAAATGAACTACAGACTTTTAGGGGGAAGGGTGCCTTAATATTAAGAAATAAAAGAAAATATTTGTAAAGAAAAGTCAGCGAATATAAAACTGAACGAAAAAATAGTTGAGACGACTGAAAGAGTAAATTAATTCTTAAATAAAAGCAGGTGTTTTGTTAGAAGGAAGGAAGGAAAGAAGGACAAATAGAGAGAGAGTGAGAGAGAGAGAGAGAGAGAAGAAATCAAACAAACCAGAAAGAAAGAAAGATAGAAAGTTAGAAAGAAAAAAAAATGGAAAAAGGAAGACGATAAGAAACAGTAAAATATATTAGAAATAAGCTAAAAGAACCTAGATAACGTTAAAAAGAGTTTTAGAATAAAGAAAGTAAAAATAAAGAAACAGGGAAAGCAAGCAATCAAGAAAGAAAGAAAGAAAGAAAAAAAAGAAAGAAAGGATAAAGAAAGCCGATGAGAAACAGTAAACTATATTAAAAGATACTAAAAGAAGCTTGAGAAAGAAAGAAAGAGTAATATAACAAAGAAAGAAAAAAGAAAGATAGACAGAACACAAGAAAGAAAGGATAAAGAAAGACTATAAGAAACCGTAAACTATATTAAAAAACATTGAAATAACAGTTAGAAAGGCTACTAGAACAAAGAAAGAAGAAATAAAGAATGATACAAAGCAAACCAGCAAGAAAGAAAGAAATGAGGAAAGAAAGCAAGCAAGACGTAAATACATAAATAAAGAATACTATGAAAAAAATAGTAAAATATATGAAAAAGAAAGTAAAATAGAGAAAGATAGAAAGAGTTCTCGAACAAGAAAGCAAGAATAAAAACCAAATAAAAACAACTGGAGCCAAACACAAAACTGAATCGATTTCTTGGCCGTCGGGTCTGTGGCAGTTCGATTGCAAGCAAACAGGAAAGAACATAACTCAATTACGTTCAGTGAAAAACTTTCACATTCTTAAGTAAGATCTATGTTAACATAAGTTGTAAGAATGGGGCTCGGCCTTGCGGCGGATTGTACCTGTAAATTACGGTCAGAGAAATGATTCCCTTCGGCATATTGTCCGTGACGCAAGATTAGTTGCCACTGATAACGATAGCACCTTGATTGTCAGTCTGTGAACTCAGTGGGTTATCAGCAGAGCAAGAGATCGACAGTTTCACTTCAAGGAACTAAATATGAACCGGGCGATTTGCTCGTTGACATTTTTTTTTCATTCTCTCATTTCGTTGTTCGCCAACAAGCTGACCTTAGCACCGGACGGTCTCCGGTAGACGTGCGCATTCCTTTTCTAGATAAAAAAAAAAAAAAAAAAAAATAACAGCGACTCATAAGTAGTTCTTTACATGTCACCAATTAATAACTCTTATGCGCATGCGTAGCGTTGGGTTCCTCTAACTACTTTATCATTATACGAAGAGCTTCTTTGACGGCTCATCGTCAGGAAAACAACATTTTCTCGCTACAAAAATAAAACAACTCAGCATTTGTTTGGTAGGCTAATATCAAAACAACTGAAATCACATGTATTTATACATAAATTTACTGTTGGTATCTTTCTGAATGCGCGGCTAGTTTAACGATTAGCGACTCGGAGAAAGAAATCAGGTAACCAATTTCGTAAGGGGTTAACTATGGCATAAAAACCCTTGACAGAGGCATGAATCTATCTCTTCTCCCATCAGCTATCGGTTAAATAACAAGACTGACTGGTCTGTATAGCGTTGGGCCTGTAACCATTCTAGAAGAAAAAAAAATGATTTAAAAACTATCCTGAAGCGTGATCGGATCCGTGAGGGTTTTCTTAGGTAGCCATCATATAGCAGACACTACTCCAGCTATTATCTATAGACTCTTGAAAAAATCCAAATAAGGATCTGTCATGTTATCAGTCCTGACCTGGCATCCGATTCCTTGTTTATGTGCCGTGCTCCCCGCCCCCAGGATGTAGGTGATTATAGTTTCCCATAACTCCCTGTCCCTTTTAGCTCTTAATAAACTGTCTTTCTGTTATTTCTCCTAAGCCCTGATCCAACATCCATTTACACACTAAGTATGCTATGTGTTGTTTTTTCTTTATACTTCTTGCCTTCAACCTGTCCCATGAGTATCCGATTTTCCAAGAACTGCTTCCTCATTATATGCCACAGAAATAACAACTGTCTCTTCATGTACTTTTCTCTTGTTTCTATCGATTTTTTAAAAATATATCTTAGTATTCTGCTTAGCTTTTAAAATGCTTCCTTGGCTGTCCCAGTACGCATTCGGATTTCAGTGTCACTCTTTCCATCCGCTGTTAAAACACATCCCAGATATCTAAATTTCCGCACTTTTTTGATTTTGTATCTCCGACCACCTACAACCTTCATAAATTTAAATGCAATGTCAAACACCATATTCTGTCTTTTTGAATGCTTTTCTTTTACAGTTCTTTCTCTTCACCGAAGTCTTCCCATCGCAATAACCCGTTTGTGTTATGGTGGCATTATCGCCTTTCTTGGAGTGAAATGTCTTTAAAAAAAAAGGATTTCTCTCAGTAGACAGGCAAATAGCCATTTCTATTTGATCTCAAAGATATTTTATCTGGCAATGATGGAAAACGGTGAATTTACTAAAACCCTTCTGTTCAGTGAACTTCTCTGGACAACGTGAAGAGAAGGGAGTTACCACAAAAGAGATACAGGGAGTTCTTTATAATGAGCTGTTATAGACAAGCGTATGGTTGCAAGAAAGAAATACGACAACAGCAGAAAGAGATTTACGTGATTTATTTCAATAGGAACGTGTGGTTTTGGGACAGCTACCTTGTGGTATAGTTCATAATCCGGTTTCCGGTCTGGGTTGATCTCTCATAATAGTTCTCACTGGTTGGCGTGGCGCTCCTCCTGCTGACTGCAGCTGACTGACCGTGACAGGTCTCTTCCCTGGCCTCCTGTTGACTGCTCGTACTTCCCTGTGTGACCCCTTTTATGGCGTTTTTATGACACTTTAATTAGGAGGGAAGCATATTAAAAAAATAGAAACACTTTAAAATATTATTTTATTTTTCGACCGGAACTCGTGCGTCGGGCCTATGCGTAAACGACGATAATGGTCATTTTGTGACGGGGCCTTGTTTCGTTCGCATCCGACTCTCGCTCTTGAGTATGTTAGTTTATTTGCCTGCAAATCAGCCGAGATATGTCTTATTTTATTTTATAACAGGCCCTCATTTCGTGTGAAAACGACTACAGCGAATAGGCAATAGTGGCTGAAAACAGAGAAGCATATGATAAGAAGTCCAACCAGCCTCCTTTTAGAGAGCAAACCGAAGACTGAAGAGCAAAAGAAAAACTGTTAAATATGACCTCTCCTCGCGTGGCAAACACAGTGGAAGAATATCGGCGGTTCTGCAATAGAACTTGGGAAGCTCTTCTTAAAAATCTCCGTTCGTAAAGCCAATCCCTGAAGATGATACATGCACATAATTATATCTGTCTGAGTGGAACGTTCTCCTTACAAATCGAATACGGATGAAAATTAAGTGATTCCGCCCCGTTGATATAGCATGGAGAATCCTTTGTCTAAATAATTGAACTGGTCGAACTAAAGAGTGGAACATTTGCCATGAAAATAACGACAGAGAAGCCATAGGCTTGCAACGTTATATCTGTGGAAAACAGACTGTAGAGTGGAAAATAAGACGTCCCACTATAAGACCGCGAAACGATTACGAACTCTATCAAGATTAGAAAGTGGGAATTGGGCACCTCCAGCCCAGACATGACAGCAATACTCCATTTTAATCTAATTTCACTCTTGGGAAGATAAATCATGGCAGAAGGAACACCGTACTTTCTGGGGCGGCACAAGAAGCCGAATACTTTTCCAGCATTTTTAACGATGGATCATATATATTATTTCAAGCTGGGGTTTGGGGGTGGGCTTGAAGTCAGATATACGTTCAAAATGGTTGTACTATTTTTTTAAAAAAAGAATTAAAATTCACCCAAGGCAGTAAATCCACTAAAACTC
The DNA here is from genome assembly GCA_903632075.3 of Acanthosepion pharaonis. Classification (NCBI taxonomy): domain Eukaryota; kingdom Metazoa; phylum Mollusca; class Cephalopoda; order Sepiida; family Sepiidae; genus Acanthosepion; species Acanthosepion pharaonis. The sequence continues at coordinate 4,054,830 of CAHIKZ030000746.1, read as the reverse complement.
AAATGGTTACTGAGTGTGAAAGAATTAGAAAACAGAAACATTGTTAAGGAGCGAGAACGATAGAAGAGTTATCAGGGAGACTGTAAGATTGCATTTAAATCAAAGTTCACTGGAAAGCATGGAACTGGATGTGTGTTCCACAAGCGAGATGTGCGAGAGAAGAATCTGTTAGCATAGAACTTACGGTTACATCTAACCAATTCAATTATATATTGATGATACCTTGCTGCTAATCTGCTATGCTTAAATTTGTCTTGGTGTCATAGTGAAGAACACACCCGAAAAGTTACCAGGAAACAAATTTATGGCGATGGGAAAGTGACTGGATCCGAAACAACGGGTCAGACTCACTAGCATTGCAGATTTTTCTTTGGATTTTATCATATTCTCTAAATATATAGCAGGAGTACCGGACCGTATGCGACAGCAATATCCAAAGTATGGAGGAATGATAGATATGTAAAACAGATTCTGGAGAGAAAAATATTTAGCACGACACTTGTAAAATAATAAAAATAATAAAGTTACATTTGCAGTTAAATTTTCGAATCAATGAAAATTCTCTAATTATTAACGTATTCAATAAATATTTTTATTGCTTTCCTTTAGTTTTCAGGAAATGAATTAATGACAATTTTATTTGAATGAGTTAGATTTTTGTACTAATTATGAATTAACCTGATCGACATTGGTGTTTTGATTTTTATGTTTCGATCGTTCTGCTTTCCGGTTATCCTAAGGTGTATACAACATCAGTTATTTTTCAGTCGTTTCACTTTCTTAATGGTTAAACATCAAAGACCATTTTTTTCAATATCTCTACCCAATTCTTCCTTTCTGATTCCATTGATTCTTATGAATTGATTGAAGAAGGTTCTTGATAGCTTCCCTCCTAACGTTTAGAAAATGGGTTCAGCAGATACACAAACACAGAAAGTGGTGTAAGACAAGGATGTGTCTTCTCGCCGGACTTATTCAACTTATACAGCGAGACAATTCAGAGAGAATTAGAAGTCCTACCAAGATTCATTATTCGCGTAGTCTTTATAACATAAGATCTGCAGATGACACAGTGTTGATAGGAGACACAGAAAGGAAACTACAAAATCTCCCAGAGGACGACACTCAGACCCGAGGAAGGATTGAGATTGCTAAAGAGTCATTCCAAAAGCTAAGCAGAGTATTAAGAGACAGAATAACTTGGTTAGAAATATAGAAAAGAGTACTGATTTGTTACGCGATAACTATCCTTCTATATGTCAGTGAATACTAGACAATCTCCTTATATATGAAGAAGAGACTTGAAACAACAGAAATGCGGTTCTACAATTCTAAGACGGTATGCATCACACCACAAAGAACATCAATAATTAGGTAAAAAATAAAACCCACACCAATTCAAACGCCTGGATTTATCAAATAAATTGTTTACAATGCAAAAATGTTTATATAGGTGAGATATCATGTTATCTAAAAATCCCACATCAACGAACAGAAGAGACTTGTGTTTGGACAAACGATCCAAGCCTCTCGTTTTTCATAAAAAAGATGGTTGACAGAACTTTTATTTTGCTACTGCGACTAATTCTTAAAAAAGAACAATTCTTTAAGGAGAAAATACATTGAAAACTTAATAATAACATTATTACCAATCATAAACACATGGCTAAAATATTACATTACATCTCCATTTTTCTTTGATCCATTCTTAAAGAATCAGATTATATCTATAATATAAGGAATACATTCTTAAAGAGGCCGACCATAAAACAGAACCCTGTGAGCCCTACGGATGCTGGCTGGCTGCACAAATATGAAGATGAAACTCCCACTACACAGACACACACACAGTTACAAATACACATTACCATCCGTTGCCCACTTAGACTTATAAGAATCTTCACAAACCTGCATAAACATAGAAGTATCTACAGTTTTAATACTCGTGACGCGTGTCTGACTAATGAGGACTGACCCAGACATAATTGAAAATACCAGTGTTTCTGTCTTTTTGGCTGTTTTCTCTCAATCTCTGAGGAAGTTTTAATACAAGTGAACCACGTTAAATTGATATACGTTTCTTATTTCTTTTAACACACACACACAAAAACCCCCCCCCCCCATATATATATATATATATATATATATATATATATATATATATATATATATATGTGTGTGTGTGTATGTGTGTGTGTGTGTTTCATTAAAGACGACTGACAAGGTACTACGATTAAGCTTTTTATTTAATTTTTCTTCGACCAGAACAAGAAAATTAAATCTATTATGTACTATAAAATAATTTAAACACTTAACCTTATCATCACCAACTACAACACATCTGTAAGAACTAAATGACAGAGATTCAATATTATCTATCTGTTCTTATGTCCCTTAAGGAACTTATTTCCTGATCAAACGAAATTCATGAACAATTATATTGGACATACCACTACATTCCTAACGAGATGGCCTCTGTTACACCTCTCTGGTCATACACAGAGGCCTACCAAACTCTCTTCGCAACATATTTGTAGAAATTACAAGTAGAAGAGCCTCACCCACATGTAAAAAAAAAGAATAAAAATGATGGAAGCACTAGTAATAAAAAAACAACATTCAATAAAATCAACTATTTCAACACGGCCACAGTGTGCTGACCGTGTTTGGAAAAAATATACCTGTAACTATATATACTTACATAAACAAATCTATATATTCAGTTAAAAAATATCCTTGATAATGGCTAAAAGAATAGCCGAAAGCGCTCAGATATGCAGAAAATTTGGATTGTTTTTACACACTTTATGCCCACCAAAGAAAACACTTATGCAAACACAATAAAAATTCAATAAAAAGCTTAATTGTAGTACCTTGCCAGTCGTCTTTTTACGAAACTTGAATAAAAAGAAGGATGTCTGTCCAAATACACAATCATATATATATATATATATATATATATATATATATATATATATATATATATATATATATATATATATAATACGCCTAAATTCACCTTCATCCCTGCCGTGCGACAACGGCTTAGTGGTAGAATCATCGAGCGACGCCAAATCAGTCGGGTTACGATCCTAGCTAGAGACAGCCGGGCGTCTAGCCACACTGATGAGCTGTGATGCACCGAAACAGTCTGTCTGTGGATGACAATATATATATATATATATGTGTGTGTGTGTGAAAAAGTGTGTGTGTATATATATATATATATATATATATATATATATATATATATATATATATATATATATATATAATTTTTATATATTATATGTGCGGTACTTTTTAGAAAGCGCTCAATATCAGAGATAGAGCTAACATATTTGGTTGGATAGATGTGAGATTGTGACCCTGGGTTTCACGCTTTAGCGATCGTCAGACAAACGATCGCTAAAGCGTGAAACCCAGGGTCTAAACTCACATTTATCAACTATATATATATATATATATATATATATATATATATATATATATATATATATATATATATTTTTGTGTTTTTTGTATATATATATATATATATATATATATAGTATATATTTCACATTTGCATATAAACCAATTAAGAAACACCTATATATAATATAAGTAAATAAATAAATAATATATAATATAAGATATTATGTAATAATAATAGATAAATACTTCAACGTTGATATACAGCTCAAATAATAAAAAAGGATATTTACCCCTGATTTCCTTTCTTGAGGCAACGGGTATGCATGTGAGCAACGATCAAGTTTTAGAGAAAATGCAAACAAAAAGGATGTTAAATATAACATCAGGGCGAGAAAGCTGACATTTCTAAGGTACATAACGAGGAAAGAGTGCTTGGAAAATTTAATACACAAAGGACAAACTAAAATACAAGAAGGACAGAGGAAAACAACGCACAATCGACCTAGCAAAATAGTGTAAATGGATAGCAAAAGCCGATTTAGGAAAGATAACAAAAAGAGAAAATTTATTAAGAGCTATATCGGACAGGAAGTTGTGGAGAGCCATGATTGCTGAAAGGAGACGGCACATAGAAGAATAATAATATTGTGCGCCATATGTAGAAATATGGTACCAACATTACCTTGAACCAGTAATAGAAAGTCGTGATTGCTGCCATATATGGTCTGGTGCCCCTTCTGTTTGCCACGGGGTTCTTGACAGGCTCCAGAAGCGGATATGCAATATAATTGGCCCTGCTCTGGCACCTCGTCTACAGTCGCTTTCTCACAGACGCGCCGTCGCCTCTGTCTGTCTGTTCTACAAATACTTTCATGGCAATTGCTCCGAGGAGCTGCATTCGCTGGTTCCCAGACTTCATGAGTTCAAGCGCCCTACAAGTCTGGCATCCCGCTCTCACACTTTCACTGTCGAAACTTTTAAATGTAGCCGTCTCTTCTACTCCAATAGCTTCATGCCTCGCACCTCTCGCCTATGGAACTCCCTTCCCTATTCCAGTTTCCCTGAGAGCTATAATCTCCAGCTATTCAAGTGTAATGTCAATCGACATCTCCAGTTGCCTTGATCTATCCACTACCCTTCTCCTCATCCTTTCTTCTATCACTCCTATCTGATCTTGCTCCAAATTTTCTGTAATTCCTTGCGTCCTAGTGGCTTCCCGCCTTGCTTGGGGTGAAACACTTAAAAAAAACAAAAAAAAACTTTACCATTCATATTCACAAATGGAGAAGGTAGTGGATCAGAGAGATAAAAGACCGCGATAAAAATGTACATTAAAAAGATCTCTTGTTTACGAAAGATTAGAACATTGAACAAAATGGTACTACTCATCTTGTCAGAAGATTATTATCAACACGTTGAAAATATAGTTATTTACTAAGTGCAGATTAGATGAGGCACAAAGCCGAAAGTAGGCAGCTTTCGGATAGGATCGAACTCACTATTCAGTGGTACTTCCTACTCCTCACTTTCCAGTCTCGATAGAGTTCAAAATCGTCTCCGCGTCCTTGTGAGTGACAAATTATTTCCCACCCAGCAACTCCTCTCTCGTAGACGAGATGTATCAAGCCACTCACTGCTACTTCCATGGAAAATTCTCATACGAGCTACATTCCTCAGTTGTATCGTCTCCCAGCATTCCCTCCGTATTCCATTGGTGAGAAGTAATTTCTTCTCTATTCTGTGGAACCAACTCCCGAGGTGGTGTTTCCCCTGTCACCGTAATCTTAACTTGTTTAATCTTAACTTTTCTAGAGTTAGCCGCTATCTTGCCCACCTAACTATGCCTCTTATTCTGTAACACTTTACCTAGAGTGGCTCCCAAGCCTTGTACAGGGTGAACATCATTGTAAAAAAATGATCTAGCGAAACTAGCTTGCTCACAATTACACCATATCGAAGTACATAAAAGGAAGCAAATATAGACTGTACGGATTTTGTGGAAACACAATGTATATATTTGCTACCTTGGCTTATCTGGCACGGCAAGGGATTTTAGTAAACAAAAATAGAAATAATAATAAGAAGAAACTGAAAGGAAATGGTATGAACACCACCCAGACCCGGTTACGGAGATTGGACCTGTTACAATTCTATGGGACTACACAATACACACTGACAGCACAATCAAGACCAACCGCCCAGATATTGTTATTAAAGACCACAAACAAAAATGCTGCCTCCTTATTGATATGGCAGTCCCTGCTGACTGCAATGTATCTTTGAAGATATTCAAAAAACTGTCAAAATACAAGGACCTTGAAATAGAAATCTCGAAAATGTGGCATATGGTAACATCAACAATCCCTGTTGTAGTTGGAGCCCTAGGACTGGTTGGAAAAGATTGCAGTAGACTAACTGAAGGGATTCCTGGAAGTCCATGCCTCAAAGAGATACAAAAAATTTGTTCTGACAAGTACAGCTCACACTTTACGAAGGGCTTTATCTATGTAATTTTTTTTTTTCTCAGTGGAAAGTGTCATGATGCCATTTCTAACCTTAGGTCCCTGAGCGGGACCCGGAAAGAAATGTGTAAACACTATAAATCAAAGAAAATAATAATAATAATAATAATAATAATAATAAAAGACATCAATATTTCCTGTTTTTGTTGAGGTTTGACTGGAAAAGGTTCTAGTAGACTCCTTAAAGGGATCTCTAGTAACCCATGCCTTGAAGAAATACAAAAAAAAATGTCCTCACAAGTGTAGCTCACACATAACGACGGGCATTATCAATATAAAATGTGTTTGATCTTAGGTACTTTTATTTATTTATTTATTTTTTCAAAAATGTTCTGTGAAAATGTCATGATTCAATTTCTGAACTAAAGTCTAAAAATGAGTATACGACAGAAATCAGAGGAAATATTAATAACATGTTGGTTGATTTTGTTTACCAGCATATAAACATCAATGTGTTATTATTTTGAATGTAGTTTTACAACTTCAACTAAATATATTTTGAACGCAATTGCATGCCTTCACCTACCGATAAAATGTATTCTTGACGAGTCTACTATAAAATGTATTGCGAATCATTTTGTTATAAATATGCATTATTGATAATTTTACAATAAAAAATGTATTTTCATACTTTTATAGTGTTTGTTTTTGTTTGGGGATTCATTATTTACCCATAGCTGGGACCCTAACAGGTGCTACCACCCCAGATCAGGGTGAGCCTGGGAACAACAAAAATTAAGAGGTGGGTCCACGCTCCTCAAAACCTCCAATCACCCGATCAGAGGCCGTGCTGCCGGATGTAGTTTATCGTCATAGCCAGGAATAATAATAATAATAATAATAATAATAATAATAACAACAAACAAAATAATTGACTTATCTCTTCCAACATTAAAAAGTGTTTAACAATGTTCAAATATGTCTACATTCTTATATTTATGTTTAAGAATCGCATACATGTTTAAAAAATTGCATACATGTATAAAAAATTGCATATATGTATAAAAATAAAATAAAATAAAACTACAAAAAATGAAAAAAAAAAAATCTTTGTACAAAGGGAGCTTGTTAGGAAAACTTGCTTTATTGCGTACAGCAAATATTCTCCCAAATTTTCTGTCCTTGCGATTTGAGATTCTGGTATTCAGGGTATCTCGATGTATGCTGAGAATACAATGAAATGAAAATATGAGTTACGACGAAATTTTAAGGGAAATAGAAATGAGAAGGACATCGCATACTTAGCAGTAGACAAAAAAAAAAAAAAAGAAGAAAAAAAAAGAGAGTTGAAATTTCGAATGTACATAATAAAATACGTCTTAGAAAATGTTAGACTCATTTTACTAACGAGCCTGTGTAAATGGTTGCCAGAACAGGGATTAACAGAAATATAGAAAAAAGAAACAAAAACAAAGAAAAAACGAACATTGCTAAGAACTAAAAATGAGAGGAAGTTGTAGAGATCCGTGATCGTCCATAGCCTAAAGGAACATGGCACATAGAAAAAGAAGAAGACGGAAGTCTGTTCGTACGTAAGAGTTATCAGTAAGCTGTTATTAGACGGGGAATCTATCTATCTATCTATCTATCTATCTATCTATCTATCTATCTATCTATCTATCTATCTATCTATCGTTCTAAATCGTTCTAAACTATCTATCTGTCTATCTATCTATCTATCTATCGTTCTAAACTTTCTATCTATCTATCTATCTATCTATCTATCTATCTATCTATCTATCTATCGTTCTAAACTTTCTATCTATCTATCTATCTATCTATCTATCTATCTATCTAAACTTTCTATCTATCGTTTTAAACTATCTATCTATCTATCTATTGTTCTAAACTTTCTATCTATCGTTGTAAACTTCCTATCTATCTATCTATCCATCTAAACTTTCTATCTATCTATCTATCTATCTATCTATCTATCTATCTATCGTTCTAAACTTTCTATCTATCTATCTATCTATCGTTCTAAACTTTCTATCTATCGTTCTAAACTTTCTATCTATCTATCTATCTATCTAAACTTTCTATCTATCTATGTATCTCTGTATCTATCTATCTATCGTTCTAAACTTTCTATCTATCGTTCTAAACTTTCTATCTATCTATCTATGTATCTATCTAAACTATCTATCTAAACTTTCTATCTATCTATCTATCTATCTATCTATCGTTCTAAACTTTCTATCTATCGTTCTAAACTTTCTATCTATCTATCTATCTATCTATCTATCTATCTATCGTTCTAAACTTTCTATCTATCGTTCTAATCTATCTATCTATCTATCTATCTATCTATCTATCGTTCTAAATTTTCTATCTATCGTTCTAAACTTTCTATCTATCTATCTATCTATCTATCTATGTGTTTTTGTGCCCGTCTGTTTGTGTACATTTGGTTAATGTGGTCTATTCTTCCCCATTTAAATTAACAGCGCTCATCAAGAAGACTACTGAAGTTAAGCCGCAACTGTACGATTCGTTCTGGTTCCAAGTGTCAGTTTGAGTGTCAATTTGTCGGCTCACTTAAAAAAAATGATAGCACTGAATCAGAATCACTGTTCCAATCTTAACCGCTAATCAGTTTTTCTTCTAATAATAACAACAGCATCAAAATGGATAAGGCAAAATCCATCTGAAATGGAAGCATGAAGGCGCCAGAATTCTCATCAAATCTAGAAACTAACTATAAGAATTTTCACATAGATAATGTCATCATCTTTGAAATGTAATTGAGTTTATATTCTTACATCGCTAAGGAACAGATGATGGCAGAACACCGTGCAATTTTTTACAAGTTCGATAACTTTAGGCCCAGTAATGATCAAAATCTGAAAAAGCTGTTTCTACCATTCGATGCCAAACTTGTACTTAACAAAAGAGAGATCAATAAATCTTCTCAAGCGTGTATTGATTGATTGATTTTTTGATTTTTTGCTGTCTTCCATAACAATAAGAAAAATATAATTTTCTTTTCAGTCAACTGTAATATATAAAATACAATATTTTGTCTATTTACGTCGCTTCCATGTATTTAATGACTATCTTGTCGCCGCCGATAGATATGCTCTATTTTTTTGCGAGAATTTCATGCCATTTCCGTTTACACTTTAAAAGGTTTCTTTTGCAGTTGATTTCAATGGTCGTTCTAAACTCACTCTGAAAATATACTCTCTGTTCGAACAATTTCTTCCAAAGATACGTTTTCATTGAATCTAAGTTTCGGTCGGAAGAGGGTGACAGAAGAAAAAAAAAAACTGAAAAGAAAAGAATAAAAAAAAATGGAAGAGTTCTCAGCATCGATGAGGTGGGTCTTTGCAAAACTAACCAAACATCTCATTCGCTGTTCGTTTGAACTTTCCACCGTGCTTGGCAAATTTCCTTCGCTTCGAATCGTGGCAAAATCAATAGCAGTCCGCCCGAAGAGTTAGTTTACAACTTCATCCATTTATTGGCCCGTCATTTAAAAGGCTTCTTTCCTACGGCAAAAACGGGAGCGTAACATTCCAGAAACAATTTGTTCGACTTATCTGTATGGCCGCATGTGTTCGATTCACTTAACAGAGTTCTATTATAGACACCGCCCCATGTCATCCACCCACCAATGTAGTCATTGAGCGAAAACTAAATTGGGAAGTGTTTAGACTTCTTGGACTCTCCACGACGAGTTTTAAAGAATTGTTTTGAGTCTTTTAAAAAAATCTGTCAATGTTTCTCTTGAAATACGCATTGATTTAGACGAACGTGGGAACAAGTAGAAAAAAAGACCCCGAGAAACCATTTAAAAAAAATCTTACTTCTTTTTTTTTATATTATTATTTACTATTCTGCAAGATGGAATTGCTTTGAGATGTGTAAAGATTGAATCTGTCCACCTTTCATCCATAAACTTTTCTATTGAAATCATATACTTCATGTATAAGACCCATTCATTGAGGAGAGTCAGGGGAGAGTCAGAGGAGAGCATCCTTCAATCTATCAGGCTGCCTTGATGATATCTTTCTTTCATCGGAAGGAGAAAAATACTTGCATTGGAACGAAAATGCAATTTATTCATGGATTGTTCAATGCGTTTTGCTATTTGTAAAAGTTAGATTAAGGTAGATTTAATGCAAGAGATGGGATTAAAAAGACCGTCTCTTATATTCAATTAAACTTTTAAAAAGTAATAGCAAAAGGGGAAAAAGAATTTTAAAAAGACAGTAAATAAATATGTTCCACTTCATCTTTTTATTTAATAAAGGTTTAATTTACAACAGTTGATTTGATAGACTGTATACTTTCCACGCTCACGCACGCATTATATATTCGAATATTGACCAGAAAATTCCTATTTTATCCACACTTTTAATCAATTAGGGGAAAAAAAGAACATTCAGTAATTCTTTGATGATATACAGTTTATCTGACTCCAGATTTCTCGAACTTAATACTAAATAGGAAATATTTTTCTTGAGATCTGTATTAATACTAACTGTAGAAAATATTTGTTTAATAAAAAGAAACGTACAAATCATAGGGTTACAATCGGATACATCAAAAGAAATGCGCGTATTTTTATTGGTCATACTGCCAATGATTATTTACCTATGTCTCTCCACAAACGCGATATGGTACAAGGTCGGGTTTAATGTGGGGAATCCGACCGCGTACATTCGGGACAGGTACCAAAATTGCCCAGCTGCCGAGACCGTCGGTTGCGCTGGCATCGCTGTGACTACCAATCGCCCTCACTTTAGTGCAATGGGGTTGTAGCCTCGAGCACCTTTTCATGGGACCGGGGACCTCCCAGTATTTATTTTTCTCGGCTGTGTCTCTGTCCGCAGACAGATCCACAATTGAGTCGCACTCTGCTCGATGACAAAGACTCAACTGAGAGATGATAAACCCGACCCAATACAAGAAACTGGGCTTCGTTTTATAGTCACTATAAAATCAAAACGATATATGGCCTACTTTAAAATTTTGATGACAATGAAAAAAAAAAGCAAAATGAAAAAAAAAATTAAGTTAAATTAACAATTAAAAAGAAGACACTCCTTTAAGTTTTAAACTTATATTTGCTTCTATTTTACACTTTGTTTCAGTGAATCACATCTTAAAATGTTTAAAATAAATAAAAAATAATAATAAAAACGAAATACGTCATGATATAAAAATTCGCAAAAACACATTTAATCTTTGAAAAAGTTGCTTCCTGTTTAGATTTTAGAATTGAAATAATTTAACTAAACAAAACAAAATGAATAATAAATACAGCTAATCGGATATCATCTCTCAGTTGCATCATTGTCTGCAGACAGAGCAGCTAAGAAAATATTGAGACGTTTCCGATAGCGGGGAACATCTACCGGCGGTAGTACACCGTAACTGCACTAAAGATGAGCGATCGGTAGCAATACCGATGCCAGCGCAATCGATAGCTTCGGGGGCTGGACAATTTTTGGCCCTGACTCAAGTATACGTGCTCGGGTGTCCCACATGAAACCCACCTTGTGTCATATCTTGTCTTCTTTGGGAGACGAGTAAATACCAGTTGCGTTTCTGTTTTCGGGTAGAGTGCAACAGTTGTTTCTCTGTCCGCGGACAGACCGCAACTGGGAAAAAATACTGAGAGGTGCCCGGTCCCAGGGAACAGCTGCCCGCTGCAGTACCACCTTCACTGCACTAGAGATAGGGAATCGGTAGTAATATTGATGTCAGTACAACCGATAGTTTCAGAGGCTGGGCAATTTTTGACCCTGGCCCGGTTGTACGCGCTCGGGGGCCTCACATTAAAGCCGACCTTCTGTTACATCACGTCGCTGTCGGGATACTGGTAAATACCTAAACAAAGAATTTTATCAGAAGGTCTCCTATGTGCTAGGCCAGAACGACAGATAGATACTACATAATATATTCATATTCTACTAATTTTTCCAGAAACTGTGAATTTTTGCAAGAGACTAGATATTTCATATTGGCCTCTATCTATCTATCTATCTATCTATCTATCTATCTATCTATCTATCTATCTATCAGTGGCGACTCCGGGATATATACTTAATAGGCAATGTATTTCTTGCTTTAATTTTATGAAATAATCTTTTAAAAATCTCTAATGACATGTATGCCCTATTTTTCAAAGAAAACGTTTTTATTTCAATTTATTGTTTTAAATGTCCATTTTAAATAATTTATTCCGTACAGTATAAGATTGTTTAGCGAAATGTATCAATTGATAAGGGCTAATTAAATGCAGCCGACATAAAATTGGCGAAAAACAAAGAAAGTAGCAGTCTTAACTCGTCGACTGGAGGTTTGGGGTGCGGAGAGTGACTAGAATAGTGTTGAGGAAATATGATATCAGTCAACTATTTCTATCTCTATCATCAATGACTTGATAACCAGGCTATAAAACAATAAAAATGTAAAGGGATCAATAAACAGACAAACATATAAAAACGTTGCCCTCACTCTTTTTCTTACATGTGTGGAATTCTTTTTATAATAAATATTTATTTTTATCGAATTATTACAATTAATATTAAATGTGTTTTTTAATTTCCTGCACAAAGATTTTTTTAAAAATTATATATTATAACTTGAGTAAAGGAAACATTTTAGCATCTAAGCTATGCCAATATTATATTTTGTTAAAGACTGTAATGAGCCCGACAAACATTAATGACTTAGATTGGCCAGTGATATATATATATATATATATATATATATATATATATATATATATATATATATATATATATCGCTGAGTGGTTACATACGATCACAGATAGATATTTTACGCTTAGACATCAAATGAAATATCAATGAATTTTCAAATATCAAATTTATTGTTTGCGTTCGTTCTTTGTAATTAGTTTCATCTGCGATTACATTCAATAAATATTTCTATATATATTACCGACCGATTCACTCAAATACGAGCACGCTTTGAGGAAATTCACGGTAATTTTATTCGAAATAATTACGTATAATTAAAGGGGAAAATGTTTTGGTTCGTTGATCTCGCAGAGCCCATCGGAATACTCTACCATGTTTCTTTCGACCTCGCCCTCTTCTCTGGACTCCATTCATTGAAAATGAATCTGTCACTGCAAACAGCCACTCCCCCACACACCCGCGAAATCGACTTCAAGATACGAACGTCTAAATTTGGTCTAAATGATTCCGATTTAATCAAAGTTCATAGCGGGTTTATAAACCAGGCAAAAGATGAAAAGAAAAGTTCTTCATTCAAAATGAAACCAAATTAATTGGATTTTCGTAGTATTTTTAGAGTTGATTCCGCAATTTCACTTAAAGCAGGGGGGGATACTTTGGCAATTGGAAATTAGAGTCTTCTCATTTCGTTCCGTCATTTATAGACGAAGTCAAATTATTGGCTTTATTTGCATCTTGATGTCTCCGGTAATAAAATTTGATAGTTGGGTTTTTCAAGCGAGATGGAAATTCGCATCATGAGAATTGACATAATGAGAATATTCACATGTTGATAGTCGAGGAGATGTAAGTATTATAATTCTACCGAACAGTATAATAGAAATATTCACATTTAAATCGATTGCATAATGGATGGATCCAAGTTTTGATTCCGTAGGAGTAATGTGAATGTTCATATTTTGCAAACGAAATAGAATCAAAATGGCGTTCAGTGTTATTTATTTATCATTATAACATAAATGTCAGTCTTATCATTTAGGAGTGGGAATTGTTCAACATTAGAGGGACCATTTCGTTTTGTGATTATTACTTACGAGGGTGGACTGAAAAGTTCATAGGCTGACTATTAAGGAGTGATGGTAGAACTGCGAAATCTTGCATGCATAAATTTCAACTCTTTTGCTTTTATTAATTACTGCATTATTTCTTTCCAAGTAAGAGGATGGGCTGAAAAGTTCATAGGCTGACTATTAAGGGTGTGATGGTAGAACTGCGAAATCTTGCATGCATAAATTTCAACTCTTTTGCTTTTATTAATTACTGCATTATTTCTTTCCAAGTAAGAGGATGGGCTGAAAAGTTCATAGGCTGACTATTAAGGAGTGATGGTAGAACTGCGAAATCTTGCATGCATAAATTTCAACTCTTTTGCTTTTATTAATTACTGCATTATTTCTTTCCAAGTAAGAGGATGGGCTGAAAAAGTTCATAGGCTGACTATTAAGGAGTGATGGTAGAACTGCGAAATCTTGCATGCATAAATTTCAACTCTTTTGCTTTTATTAATTACTGCATTATTTCTTTCCAAGTAAGAGGATGGGCTGAAAAGTTCATAGGCTGACTATTAAGGAGTGATGGTAGAACTGCGAAATCTTGCATGCATAAATTTCAACTCTTTTGCTTTTATTAATTACTGCATTATTTCTTTCCAAGTAAGAGGATGGGCTGAAAAGTTCATAGGCTGACTATTAAGGAGTGATGGTAGAACTGCGAAATCTTGCATGCATAAATTTCAACTCTTTTGCTTTTATTAATTACTGCATTATTTCTTTCCAAGTAAGAGGATGGGCTGAAAAGTTCATAGGCTGACTATTAAGGAGTGATGGTAGAACTGCGAAATCTTGCATGCATAAATTTCAACTCTTTTGCTTTTATTAATTACTGCATTATTTCTTTCCAAGTAAGAGGATGGGCTGAAAAGTTCATAGGCTGACTATTAAGGAGTGATGGTAGAACTGCGAAATCTTGCATGCATAAATTTCCACTCCTTTTTTTTATTAATTACTGCATTGTTTCTTTCCAAGTAAGTGGATGGGCTGAAAAGTTCATAGGCTGACTATGACGGACTGTTCAAAGAAGATTTCCTAAGTAACTTGTAGCGACTTCTCTTGAATATGGACAAAATTTGACACCGTGGTATTATCATGTATCAGCAGAAAAATGGTATAGCCTCAGGAGACATTCATGTTAGCATGTTTGCTACATCAGGGGATAAGGCTTTAGCTTCATCACCAGTGGAAATGTGGGCAGCTAAAATTAGGAGAGAAAGGGAGAGATTTGAAAATGAACCAAAATCTGAACGTACTGTAACAACTACTATTATTGATGAAAACATTGATCGTGTTCATCATATGTTGATGTATGACAGGTGATTGACTATAAACTAAATAACCAATGCGATTAAGACATATCCCGAGGGAAAGTTCAGGATATGGGGCCCAATGAACAACGACGAAGTTTTCTGATCGGTGGGTGCTACGTCTTCTGAGACCTGATCGAAAGCGCACCAGGCTGATCACATGTTTGCGCGTGACTTCGCGTATGTGATGTATATTCGTAAATCCATTCACTGTATGCACGCACGCCCACATACATATAAAGACAAACCTCACATCAACGGAATAATTGGAGGAAGGGTGATCCGTTAAAGCCGATTGTCCGTAGATCTGGAGGGATTATTTTTGAGTTATAAAACCACTATAGTAACTACTAGTAGTTATGATCATAATGTAAATACTATAAACATTTATATATGGCACAGATATATATATAATTAATATAGATATATTAATGAAAATAACAAAAATAATACATTTCTCACAGCTACTTTCTCATATACGCTCTAATGTACCGTACTTTATATACTGTACACCCGTCTTTGTTTACAATTGAAAGGTCTGCCACCGCCGCCAAACGGTCACTTTGAGAACTAATACAATTCGTTCTGCTAAGCCTGCAAATTATGAAATACATCGCTGATGATTTGGGAGTTTTTTGTTTTTTTCCTGCAGATTTTTTTTTTCCTGTAGGTTTTGTCCGTTACACCCAAAGTCTGTTTATGGGGTGGGGGTCCGTAGATGGGAGGTTTGTCTGTACATACATTTTGACTGAGTTTCAAATAAATGAGAATAACACATTCCATTCCCATTAAGTTTGGACAATCCGTAACACTGAGGGGATAGATTAACAATCAAACTATTTAAAAGAAAAAAAAAAAACAACAATTTTAAAACCCTACCAGAAATATCGACTAATTGTAAAATTAAATTGAATTATTTGATAATAAATAAAATTAATTTTTGGAGTATTTTTTTTTAAATTTTGTCGTAATATTTTTAGTTATTTTTGCTTTTTTTTTTGTCTGGGTTTTATGACCTGTCAACCCAAGTAGTGTTTATTCATAAATTTGAAAATAAAGTTTGTTAGGTAGCAAAGTTTTTAAATGCTAAAATGATTTCAAGAATTTAGTGTATGTACCCGTTTAAAGATTTAACTTTAAATATATAATTCAAATATAAATATCGTTTTTCTTCCTGAAAAATATGAATATAAATAATAGCCTTAAATATATATATATTTTAAAACAAAGTCAATAAGGTAGCACTTTTTTTTCTTTTGGTTGTACATGGTTAAAAAAATATTAAAATTTAGATATATAAACATACGTCCAAATACCTGTAGAAAACGTTTAACATTTTTTTAAAATTTCCTTTATAGTATATATTTGTCTTCCGCAGGAATTCTATAATGTTTGTTGGCTGCTGAAAGTTTTCAGCATTACTCGTTCTGTCACTGAATAAAGATAGACATGTGCACACGCAAACGTGCATACACACAATTTGAATGAAATTGAAACAGAATTCTTTTCTGCGTGGTGGGGGGATTTCTCTTTCTGTCTGGTAACAGGAAAATAATACAAGCTGAAATACGTGGCCTTTTGAAGTCAATTTGATAACGCCTCTATTTAAACTGAATAAATTTTTGAAATAAATGTTGTATTTTAAATGTTCAAAGGAGTTAAATTAGAAATGCCATCATCTTACTGTCAGTGCAGAGACAGGGATCGAACTAGTGTACATTGTAAACTACAATGTCTTTCTTCTTCTTCTTCTTCTTCTTCTTCTTCTTCTTCTTCGTTGCACCGCGTCGCCTTTCATGTTCTTTGAGGCTCTTAGTAAAGTTTGACATTTTGCTACTTCTTCTAATCCTTGTTCTGCCAACCATTTATACAAGCTTCTTTTCCTTCTTCTGTATGCCATGTCCCTTCAGGATGTTAATGATCATGACTCTCCACCATTTCTTGCCTTTTGGAGCTCCTAATAAATTTTGTCTTTTTGCTATCTCTCCTAATCCCTGTTCTGCCAACCATTTACACAAGCTTGTTTTCCTTCTTCTATATGCCATGTCCCTTCAGGAAGTTAATGATCATGACTCTCCACCATTTCCTGCCCTTTGGAGCTCCTAATAAATTTTGTCTTTTTGCTATCTCTCCTAATCCCTATTCTGCCAACTATTTATACAAGCTTGTTTTCCTTCTTCTATATGCCATGTCCCTTCAGGATGTTAATGATCACGACTCTCCACCATTTCCTGCCCTTTGTAGCTCCTAATAAATTTTGTCTTTTTGCTATCTCTCCTAATCCCTGTTCTGCCAACCATTTACACAAACTGGTTTTCCTTCTACTATATGCCATGTCCCTTCAGAATGTTAATGATCATGACTCTCCACCATTTCCTGCCCTTTGGAGCTCCTAATAAATTATGTCTTTTTGCTATCTCTCCTAATCCCTGTTCTGCCAACCATTTACACAAGCTTGTTTTCCTTCTTCTATATGCCATGTCCCTTCAGGTTGTCAATGATCATGACTCTCCACCATTTCCTACCCTTTGTAGCTCCTAATAAATTTTGTCTTTTTGCTATCTCTCCTAATCCCTATTCTGCCAACCATTTATACAAGCTTCTTTTCCTTCTTCTATATGCCATGTCCCTTCAAGATGTTAATGATCATGACTCTCCACCATTTCCTGCCCTTTGGAGCTCCTAATAAATTATGTCTTTTTGCTATCTCTCCTAATCCTTGTCCTGCCAACCATTTACACAAGCTTGTTTTCCTTCTTCTATATGCCATGTCCCTTCAGGATGTTAATGATCATGACTCTCCACCATTTCCTACCCTTAGGAGCTCCTAATAAATTTTGTCTTTTTGCTATCTCTCCTAATCCCTGTTCTGACCACCATTTACACAAGCTTGTTTTCCTTCTTCTATATGCCATGTCCCTTCAAAATGTTAATGATAATGACTCTCCACCATTTCCTGCCCTTTGTAGTTCTTAATAAATTTTGTCTTTCTGCTATCTCTCCTAATCCCTATTCTGCCAACCATTTATACAAGCTTGTTTTCCTTCTTCTATATGCCATGTCCCTTCAAAATGTTAATGATCATGACTCTCCACCATTTCCTGCCCTTCGGAGCTCCTAATAAATTTTGTCTTTTTGGTATCTCTCCTAATCCCTGTTCTGCCAACCATTTACAAAAGCTTGTTTTCTTTCTTCTTTATGACATGTCCCTTCAAGATGTTAAAGATCATGACTCTCCACCATTTCCTGTCCTTTGTAGCTCCTAATAAATTTTGTCTTTTTGCTATCTCTCCTAATCCCTGTTCTGCCAGCCATTTACACAAGCTTCTTTTCCTTCTTCTATATGCCATGTCCCTTCAGGATGTTAATGATCATGACTCTCCACCATTTCCTGCCCTTTGTAGCTCCTAATAAATTTTGTCTTTTTGCTATCTCTCCTAATCCCTGTTCTGCCAACCATTTACACAAGCGTGTTTTCCTTCTTCTATATGCCATGTCCCTTCAGGATGTTAATGATCATGACTCTCCACCATTTCCTGCTCTTTGTAGCTCCTAATAAATTTTGTCTTTTTGCTATCTCTCCTAATCCCTGTTCTGCCAACCATTTACAAATGCTCGCTAGGCAGATTATTTGTCTCTTCTGCGTTCAATGTATCCTGTGAGTATTCTATTTTTAAATCCACTGTCCTCATTATTGGTCCTCTAAATTTCGACTCTTTCTTGTGCTAATTACAATCCTCAGCATAACTCTGTAGTATTACATTTCTGTTATGTCTTCTTAAACTGTAGTTAGATTGTTCAACATTCATTGTCATATATGAGGATTCATGTTACATATTCAATTATACATTAAGTTCATATTCATGTTGCAATTTGAAAAACTTATGTCGTTGCCATATTAAGGGCAAATCTTGGTTTTCTTTAGATAATTATGGTAACGTGAAAATAGTTATTTTTATACATTATACATTCGGTATTTATTGTAGGGGTTCTTCGGCGTGGTGTAATGGTTAGCAAGCTTGTCTTGCTAGAAAAAATACGACTGAGTTGCTGAGTTTGATCTTCACTGGGCCCCCTAACACTTTCGGCCTTGTGCCTTGTACGCTTGTCTCGCTAAATCAGTTACGACTGAAAAGTGAGTTCGAGCCACACTAGGTGCTTCAAACTTTCGGCTTTGTACCACATCTAACCTACGCTTAGAAAACAACCATTCGGTACTCATGGTAGCATTACTTTCGGTTGAAATTTACGGAATCTTTTTCTTAAAAGTGTTTTTTCGGGAAATTAGGCTTGCTAATCCGCTGTTATAATTCTAGTATTGACAGGAGTCCCCTTGCAAAACTTTTGTTTTGTGAAATGTAGAAATGTAAGAGCTTGTTTATAACATTTTTTTCTCTTCTATTTTTATGTGCTGCCCATTTTTGTTGTTATTGGTTTTGGGGATGTCCAATGCTGTGCCTTTTTCGTTAGTTTGTAAAGTTCTTTATGATTGTGTAGCGGCAGTCGATAAGATCTGTGTTATCTAAGTGTCGATGCCGCCAGTTAAGTTTGAACACAGATCACTAGTAAGCAAACACAGGTGATTCTATTTTGAATAAGTAGATCACGTGATAGTAAAGGTTATATATATATATATATATATATATATATATATATATATATATATATAGGAATTAGCGTGACGTCTCATGGATCACTCTTACTATTTTATCCTTTATTACTATACGTATCACTCTTTCTATATTATTCTCTATATTTATACGGATCACCATTTCTAATCTATCCTCTATTATTATACGGATCACCATTTCTAATCTATCCTCTATTATTATACGGATCACAATTTTTACTCTATCCTCTTTTACTATATCGATCATCATTTCTAATCTATCCTCTATTATTATACGGATCAATATTTCTACTCTATCCTCTATATTTATACGGATCACCATTTCTACTCTATTCTCTATTACTATACGTATCACAATTTCTACTCTATCCTCTATTACTGTTGTAGAGTAGTTTTTCACAGTGGAGGCTTGTATTTCACTAAATCTGTCCAAAAAGTGTCCGACGTACAAAACGTTAGGAACTTGCAATAAGAGTTAATGACGCAGCAATCTAGTTGTGATGGTTGATACTTTAATGTCCGACATCGACTGACTCACTCAACACCACTGAGCCCAACTGGCGACCGCTACTACTACTACTACTTATTATGTGTGGGAGAGTCTATTAATAATAGAATATATACGTCAGGTATAACAATTACTATACCGATCTCCATTTCTATTATATACTCTATTACCATACGGATCACTCTTTCTACTCTATACTCTGTTACTGTACGGACCGCCATTTCAAATCTATCTTCTGTTACTATACGGATCACCATTTCTATTCTATCCTTTATTAGTATATGGTCACTCTTTCTACTCTCTCTCTTTTCTATTACTATACGGATCACCATTTCTATTCTATCCTCTATTACTCTATAGATCACTCTTTCTACTCTATACTCTGATACTATACGGATCGCGATTCTCTGTACTATTCACGATACTATGTCTCTATACTGACCACTATACGGATTAGTATTCAGTGGTTACTTTTCGAACGAGTTTTATCGAGCAAGTACTATTAGTGCGAGTGTTATTCGAAAGGCCCGTCACCAGTATTGTTCAACGGCGTTACTACTGTTGTATCTCTGACATCACAAAAATCTGATAAAGGATTACTATTTTTAACCATTGATCTTAGAAAATGGTTGTATTCAGATGATATGGAATTTAATGATAACGACTTCTAAAATCGCTTATCTATAAAGGTTACATAATACCAAACTGGAAATTATTAAAATAAGTATATTTTTAAAATATGATATTTAAAGTTGAATAAATAAGAACTGTTAATCTAGGCCAGATATAATACACATGCTATGGGACATAAATGATAAGACCGCGCTTCTTTTATCACATGGGTTTACGTAATATGCGTATGGGTTTCGAGCCGATATACAGATAAATATTATTAATAAATAAGTGGCAGGTTAGTACTCTGACAGTGTAACCCTATTCGAAATGCCTGCTCGACCCACATGTCATTTATACTGCAACTATTCTGGGGGAGAACACATCAGGACAGTACGCTAAAAACCTCGGTCACGATGACTTGTAACTTCGTGCTAGCACAATCATCGACGGCTTCCTAGTGATTATGTCTACCCAATTTCACTGAATTTCCAAAAGTTCACCTCCCACGGCCAATAACATCAAGTTCACATTCCGATTGCCACCCCAGGACATTACCCACAAGAAGTTTATCTGATAAATCGATGCTATTCAAAGCTGTGCCTTATGATCAAAAAGAAAACGTTCTAACCGTTCGGTCACACACACATGCATAATTATTGAGGTTTATATATTCAGTCAGTTATGTGCGATGTGTGATACACACTAAGGCGATCATGTATCTTTCGATACATGACTGACGAGGGTATTAGCACGTGAGTGAATCTCACGGATTCGACTGGAATTCGAACTCGGCTCTCCAATTCCTCAATCCACCATGCTATATATTAGCGTGTTTCTCACTTCATGTAGATCAAACTTTTAACTTGTTTCTTCTCAGTCAGTCAGTTGTATGCCATGCGTGATAAACACTTAGGCGATCATGTATCTTTCGATACATGACTGACGAGGCAGATGTTTTTCCCCTCAGAAGGTTGCCATTTCTTTCCGCGGTATATCAGTTGCCATCCAAGGCTATAAAACCCGTACTGTTCTGCTATTTAACCATAGCTGGGGGGAGAAGAAGAGGATTTATAACTTTCCCAAGTGTATTAGCACGTAGGTGAATATAATAAATTCGAATGGAATTCGAACTCGGCTCTCCGAAGCCTGAATCCACCGTGCTATATATTAGCGTGTTTCTCACTTCAAGTAGAAGATCAATCTTTTAACTTGTTTCTTTTCAGTCAGTAAGTTATGCGTAATTCGTGATACACACTTAGGCGATCATGTATCTTTCGATACATGACTGACGAGGCAGGTTTTTTTTTCCTGCAGTAGGTTGTCATTTCTTTCTGCGATAGGCCAGTTGCCATCCAAAGCTATAGAAGCCGGTCTGTCTTGCTATTTACCCATATTTCTGGCTGGGGCAAGAAGACGAGGATCCATACCTTTCCCGAGGGTATTAGCACGTAAGTCAATATAATGGATTTAACTAGAATTCGAACTCGGCTCTCCGATTCCTCAATCCGAGCCGCTATCCATTACTCCACCATGCATATTAGATGTCGAATTATTTAGTTGGTTGCAGTTACATTTCGATTATAAATATCGATATGACCCTCCTGTATTTAGCCACAGTCATTTATCCGCTATAATTAGTTATGAGTTATAACACTTGCGACACATTGCGTTAATTTTCAAATTACGGTTTTACGTGCAATATATTCGTAATGATCGCGCCTCTCGCTTATTAGATTAAAAGAAAAATCCATTCTCTCAAACATTTATTTTCGTGGAAACTTTCTAAGAAAAATAAAGTCAGAATAACCTTGCTTCATCACTGTTTAATAAAAAATAAACAAACAGGGGAAGCAACTCAAACACGTGTATCCACTAAACATAACATTTATAATATGAAGAAATAATATCGGATAAAAATCCATTAAAAAATCCCGTTGTTTATATCTCGAGTACGAAACTGAAGCTAGCAGAAAGAAATTCGTAGAAGTCTGAAAGAGAAAAAAAAAAACATGACAAAAAGTGAACCCCAAAACAACAACAACAACAATAAAAAACACTATGAAAGTATAAAAATACAGATTTATAGTAAAAATGCCAGTAATACATTTTTATATAAAATAAATACCACCAATGCGTATTTATAATAAAATTCCTAACAATATACTTTATAGCAAAATGATGAACAATTCATTTATCAGTAGCTTCAACTAGCATACAGTTGCGTTCAAAATATATTTAGTTGAAGCCATAAAATCGTTCGAAATATTTAGATTTTTTGGCATTAAATAACCCATGGAGTTTGATATGTTTCTAAACAAAATCAACCAAACAACGAACATAAAAGAACTCTTTCATGACAATTATAAATATAATATCCTACAATTTCTTAAAGAAATCAAACTGTATTCCCAAATATAACTTCAAAAACAAAACTACAATATAAAACACACATATCACCACTTCTAGTAATTATGTTCACACAAGCATATATATGCAAAAAAGCTGAGTATCATCTACCATGTATTTATTGTGAAAGCAGAATAATATACATTATATTTTATTGCGTCAAAGATCCCAAGAAAATAAAATTTCGTCGTTAAATGACCCATAAGAAGTTGATATGCCGTTAAACAAAGAAAGCAAACTTGCAGTAATAGACATAATAGGCTGTTACGATTTTCTTAGAGGGATTCAAAAAATAATTTAAAATTCAAACTAAGTTCTTTTTTAATCTTAGATTTATTACTTTATTAATATTCAGCCAAATTTCTCACTTCCCCAGCAAGGTCCTGATATTTTCTCGTTTTCTTTCATTTTCATTCTTTTGCATCTCTTATACAACCTCGATTTTACTGCTAGAATTCTTCCTTTTGGTTTTAACAACCAGATCTGTTATTGTTGCTAAATGAGTGACTATTTTAAAAACCTTCTACGTTTTATTGGTAAATGAGAAAAATACCATTGACAGAGCATGTGAGCAACATGAAAGTATTAATGAACATAGGAATAAGAATGAATCCTATTTATAATCAGGACGAGGCAGATAACATTTCTGAGATACTCACAGGATATACGGAAGAGAGAAACAACTGGAATCAGAAAATCATGTAAGTGAAAGGATAGCAGAGTTGGAATGAAGATGGATTCTTAATAGAATTATTTAGAGTAAGAAAAGATAGGAAAATTTAGAGGGCCATGAATTGGCCTCGTTCTGAAAAAATTGGAACATAAAAAAATATTGTCTTATTTTTACGGTTTTTTTCCGTAGTAAGTTGCCATTTCTTTCCGCGGTATACCAGCTGTCTTATTGTTACCTTTTTCAGGTTATTTAAAAGTCAGAAAATATTCTAAATTAAAAGAATGTTCTGGAGACAATAATCATTTTTACTGATGCAAGTTCTACTAATTAAACATTAGCTGGACAGGGACGAAGAAGAGGATATAGATCTTTCCCAAGGGTATTTGCGCGTAAGTGAATTTAACTAATTCATTATCTACGGCTTATCAACCCCTTGCAGGTTATTTAAAATCAGAAAATATTTTTAGGCCGTAAGAATCTTTTTTTGAGATAATAATGGTTTAGCGATACAAGTCCCACTAAATAATCCATAGTTGAGGGGAAAAAAAAGGTGGATTCATACTTTTCTCAAGGGTATTTGCGCGTAAGTGAATATAACGAACCCAACTGGAATTTGAACTCGGCTCTCCGATTAACAAATGCGTACCATTATCCATTACACCTCCCGCACATCCAAGCTTACAGCACCTGATAGTCACAAGCGGTCAACCATCTATGTACTGAACAGTATCGGTGTTGTTTAACTTTGGTGATCGTACAGAAAACCTGGTATTTCCAAGCGGTTACTCATCTAGATAATGAACAGTCTGGACTTTGCTTAACTTCAGTGATCAGAAAAGAACCTTTGAACGTGAAAGGGCCGTAAACTCATAAATAAAAAAGGAAGACAGCCTCTTGTTTGTGGTGATGGTATTTGCTTACATGGTCTTGACGAAGTCATTTGTACAATTAATTATATATGATTGTTCCTACTTTGTCGTATCTATGTGAGCCAATTTAGTGCAGTTACTTATATGGTTTATAGTCTGATCATTCCCTGTATTTCCGCAACCGACAATTTTGTTTTCCATTTTCGTCTTGTTATTCATGTCTGAGTAATAATATTGTGAGTACAGTTAATAACTCTTTGCACAAAGATTGCAAAACAACAACGTCTCTCTCTGATTTTAACTAGAATGGTTCCGATTAGTAAATCAATGGCTTGTGAGGAGTTCGACTGAATCATCGATGTTAAAATGTCTGACAATTTGGATGCAGGATATTCATGACCGCAAATGTTTATTAATTCTGTCAGGTTATGCATATGCGATAATTATAGAAAACTCACTCCTCTTTTATTTCATTTTCTGTCTCTTCCCTATGGGAGTGAAACACCGTTAATGTGTCCGAATGTCGACTAATCAATACGCTTACACAACAGCTCTGTGGTCTCGACTTGTCCATCTGTATTTTTGTTTGTCTGGACGATGTACAAAGCTGCTTTGGGCTTATTTGATTGGCCATCCTCGTCTAATATGGCAACATTTTCTTCATCTATTGAATTGTTCCTTATTGATGTGGATGAATCTGGAATTGAATCGAGACGAGATGATGAAACCAAGCAAAAGGTGTTGCCTCTTGGGATATCTGTCCGACAGTAAGATCTTATTTTGGAGTGATGGGTCAGGGTTTAGAAGACGTGACTGAAAGCCGCAAGATATACAGTTCGAAACTAATTTTTCTGTCCTGTTAACAGTACGTCGTGATCTTAAATTAACTTGTTAAATGCGCCGGTGATAAATTATTTTGGCTGACATCAATTCAAGCTTCGATAAGCTAAAAACAAATAATCGTAAATTTATTTATAATCATATTCCGAATAGGAACCCGTCTTCTAGCCTAGTCACAACCGTGTTTTAGTGTATCAATATATTCGAAAAATGTAAACATTCATTTTAAACAACAAAAACCTGATGTAGCAGAGGAATACAATATAATTCAGTTGATTGGCGGAGGTTATTATATATATATATATATATATATATTATATCACTACACCTGAAGCAAGGCAATAAACGCACTAAAACGCAAGGGGGTTACTTAATGTTAGAGAGCATGATAAAAATACTATTATGGAGAGAGGACAATAAAGAACAAGAAGACAGAATATAACGATTGGAATTGCATTTAGACATTTGAAGATCAAAGTTGACTGGGAAGCAAGAAGCCGGAAATGCGATAGAAGTGATTGTTAGCATAGAACTTACGGTTACATCTAGCCATTCCGACTGTAAATCGATGAGAACTTGCCACAAATTCAATCCATAAAGTCTAGGTACCTTAGCGGAAATTTGGTTAGAACAATTACAATAGAATTATGAAAAAAGGCAGGTAGAAATATTATGAAAAAATATGAAAAAAATATGAAAAAATATGAAAAAAAGATGAAAAAATATTATGAAAAAAGGCAGGGAGAAGATACATTACGACGATGGGAAACTGACTGAAGCCGAGATGCCCGGCCAGGATGAAAAACTTTGCAAGTTCTTCTTTGGATTTTATCAAGAATCTCTAAATATATAGAAAGAACGCCCGACCAAATGTGACACCAATATTCAAAGCATGGCAGAACAGTAGACTTATAAATATGGAATATATATTCCGGAAAGAAAGATTGTCAAGCATGCATAGTGAAATAAACTTTCCTAGGCGTATACCTAATAAATGATTCAATATAATCTTTCAGCTTCCGGTCAGCAGAAAATGTTAGCTCGCGAAGGCGCAACGAGTCGCACTTTAGAAGGCTAAGCCATGCTGAGTAATATCAGAAAGGGGTTTACAGATGATTTATTGAGAGCGTTTTCGTTTTGAAAGCGTTTAAATTAACAAGTCATTCCTTACTCCGGTTAACAACAGATTGTAGATCATTTTTGAGATTAGCTGCTAATTTGACCTTATCGAACTGATCATACTTACTCTTAAAACAAGAGTAAATAGTTGTGTCATCAGCATACATACAGAATTGAAAACTGATGCCATCAGGAAGGTCATATATGAAAATTAGGAACAGCGTAGATCTACGGATAGAGCCGTTGACATTACTCCAGAAAGATCTACAAGAGTGGCCGTTCATTTCGCGATTTGACGTCAAATGCCTTCAAGATATTCAAAGCAACAGCCCAAACTTTACCATTTACATGTAAACCTTCATCAACTCTTTCAGCAATAATCGTTAAAATATCAGCAGTTGAGCTAGAGAAGCGAAAGCCATATTGCTTATCTGAAAGAAGAACATGTGATGTGCGATGTATGACGAATTCCAAGTTAATTAGAGCCTCTAGTCCTTTGCCAAAAAGAGGTAGAAGGTTAATAGGCCGATAGTTGGAAGGATCAGACTGGAATTGCAGAAGAGGATTCCAAATAGGCGGGAAAGATATAGGTAAAACAATAAATCTATAGTATTTCTGATAAAAAAAAAACTATTTGTCTCTATTTCTAAGATGAGGTATTGTAATTATTTACATTATTTACATTGTTTGAGCTGTTGTCCTCATCTTCATTGCCATATTCAAAACGTTTCGGCCGTTGTACGTTCCAGCCTTCTTCGTGTGATTGGAATTTTGAACTGAACCCTTTATTTAGTCCACCGGGGTAGATTTTTCTAGTTCCACGTGCCATGCCTCTTCTGGATGTCTTAGTATCAGTTATCTCCCTTTAACTCGACTCTCCAAGCTTTTCTTTACCTCAGATGTAGCCAGATATTGAACTCACAACTCTTTGGTTCAAATCACTGGATTCAAACAACGCTTTTATCCACTCGGCTATGTATCCTTGAAGGTTCAGTTCGAAATTCCAATCACCTGAAGAAGGTCGGAGCGTACAACGGCCGAAACCCCGAGAATATGGCAACGAAAATTAGGACAACAGTCTAAAAAATGTAAATAGTATAAATGAGAAAAATATTTATTTATTTTTATTATCTCTTTCCATGGAGATGAACTCAATGAGCTACAATAATAAATTTGTAGCTCACTGATGAAAAGATATTTATTTGGAAGAGGTCACATGGTGTGATCAATAGTTGGACAACATCAGTACGCTGAATTCCTCGGTCACGATGGCTAGTGACTTCGTGCTAGCACATCCTTCTCGTCTACCCGACTTCACTCGCCATACTTCGATCAATCCCTGATATGGTTTGCAGGATACTTCAAAAGTACGCCTTACGATAGAATTGTCTTACCAGGCCGATAATATTAAGAAGTTACCGCTTTGACAAATCGTGCATGGTGAGGTCCAAAGCGGATTCTCATGGTCGAAATAATTTCTGACCATGAAAAAATGCGAGGGTGTTCCCAGTGAGCAATGAGAATAACCTACTCTTTTCATGATACTAAAATAATATCCTTTAGATCACAAAGTATTCTATTTTTTCATTCTAAAATATATATCTGTATGATCACAAGTGATCAGTAACCTAAAAATAAACCTGCTGAGTTATTCCTTGTATTAGGTTGGTTAGACTTGTTACAATTTATCCATTTTGTAGATAAAAATTAAAGTAAGTCATCAGTTTTAGTAATGGTCAATATTTTATATCTAATAATGTAGATACGGAAACATTATAAAGAACTACTTGAAATTCTAATAATTTCAGGTAGTTCGCAGCACAATGGCCAACGCATGCCTCCTCGGATTTTTCCAATGTACCCACAAAAGAATTGGATGTTTTATCATCGTCTAAATACGCCTTAATTTCTCTCAGACAAGGAATTACACTGAGCTAAGATTAGACTTTCACTGGCGAGAAGCAGAGATATTATGAATTGTATTCATCATCTTTTTCAACGTAAGTACTTCGATATTTAGTAACTGAACACAACAAGGTAATTAGTCTTTTGTGTGCGGACTTCCTTAAATAACCAAATTGTGTTGAAAATCAAAAAAGATGGTTTATTCAACTCAAATCTTTGTTACTTTTTCTTTTCTTTTTTTTATTTCTTGTTATATTTCCAATGAAGTAGATTACAAACTTTGCAACGAAGACGTTGATAAAAATTGAATGAAATCAGTTTGGAGAGGCTGCAAAGAAAAATTCTTTTATCACTCGTTCTACTGCTTTCTGTGCTAAATTAAAGAGTCATTTATCTGAAATCTATAGAACTTACCATGTATATAATTAAGAAATCAAATTAACTTATTTCTGAATTAAATTTACATAGCCTCATGAAATTCCAAATTGTTTGTCTCACTTTAAAAATGTCTACAAAAAAATCTATCTCAACAATTTAATTTGAAGTATAAGGCAATTTTTTTTATAGGCTGGTGTATATTTGGCAGAGGCAGGTAAACGAAGAAACAGCAAATTGTGTATAATTACTCTCTTCAGTAGAAAATGGCTTTTTAGTTGGAAGTAGATTTATTTTTCCTTGGGGGAAGGAAAGTGTGACGTGTGTCTCTTTATTAAGACAGGATAAAATGTCTCTCCATTGAATACTCGATGTCTTTTTTCAACCTTTGAGACGAACCATTAAATATAACTAGACTGGCTGCGTAGGAAAACAAATGTTTTGACTTGGTTTGAGGGCGTTTTCTTTTGCAAAGTATTTAAACCCTGCGTTAATCAGCTCGGGTTTCCGAAAATGCATATCCTCTGACGTCTGACACCCACGGCAACTTAGCTACAACTGCGCCACACCGCGTGTTACACAACCTTAGTGAGTCATGAGTGTATTCCGAGGGAAGAAACGAAAAAAAGTTACGAAATAGGAGTTGCGAGTAGTTTTAAAAATTGTGGATGGTGGGGTAATCAAGTTAAAGTAAAAGTTTAATCTGAATTGTTCTTGTAAACCAAACTGGTGGCTAAGAAGTTTAGGGTACCTATTAAAGAAGATATTCTGCAAAATATTTGGCAAAAATGCTGATGTACCATACTTAACTATGGCTGAATGTCCCAAGCAATTTAATCAAAAATCATAAAAAGGCAGTTGAATTTCTAACGAGCTCAAACCGGTGAATCGAGTGCAAATTTGAAATATTTTTAACTATCCGCTGATCAGAATTAAAACTTCCTTTATTTTTTTTCATTGTTGCAGACGTGAAACATGTTGATTGGTTGATTTCTTTTTTTAAACGCCTTATTAACCACTTAAAACGATGTTTAAAACCAAAACATATTTTTGAATTGTAAGAAGAATCGTTTTTACAACTGAATATTGCATTAGCAACATTTTCTTTTGGAGACAACTATGATTTTGTCAAAGACAAGTTCTGATATGTAACCCGATGCTGAGGTGGAAACAAATACATTCATACATTTCTCAAGGTTATTTGTGATAAAGTAAATGCAACGAGCTCAAATGTAATTCGAACACGGCTTTCGGAGTTTATGTTCCGACCCGCGATCTATTACACCACCCGCATATCCGAAATGTGTGTTAACAATTGCCGAAAGCACGGTTATAACTTGATGCGAAACCGGACCCAGTATCGAAATTAATACAGGATTTGCTATGCGTCTGATGAAACATGGCAACTATATTCCACTTTTAGGGAAAAGGTATTATTTCATTGAAATAAGCTGCCCGAGCATGTGAAAAAAGAAAATGGCTATAACGATAAAAGAAATGGATTCCGTGAGTGTGGCATGAAGAAGTGAACAATATTGAGAGCTGTCAGAAGATATTTCCAAAAAGGATATGAAAACAGAAATTAGACATCAGGGGGAATTTTATTTTTAAGACACAAAGGATTTCTTTAAGGTGATTTTATTTTTTTTTTTCAAAGGCAAATTATGAATTTTTTTGTGTAAATATTCTTGATCAATTGTTGTTTGATTTTATCATCTAAAAAATGATATTTATGCATCATTTTTTTAAATCGTGCATAGCGTTTACATATTTTTTGATTATATCAACTCAGCCACAAAAGACATTGCCGATCAAGCAAGACCGAATAGTGTCCTTAAGCGAAATCCTTCTCACCAAAGAATCTCAAAATTACATTTTTTTACTTATTAATCTGATATATTTTTATCACTTCAACGTTATTTTTAGTGGACACCCATATTTGAGCAGACCTTCTGTTTTTATTTTAATCCTGCCGGATGGCGCATATTTTTTTAAGGTAATATATTTTTTACTTGACTGATTTTATGTGACTGAAAATTGACTTGATAAATTTTTTAACTGCTAAGTTGTTATTTTCCATTGTGTCCCACTGGTAGACCCATAGAATCATAAATAAATCTCTATCTATAAAGGGAGGATGCGCGCGCGCGTGTTTGTGTGTGTGTGTAAAGAATGCACGGTCGCAATTTTCCACGGATTTACACCAAAATTTACATGCACATGCTCCAAGTTAGCGACAAGGCCAAGACCGACTTTGCATTTCCCAACTCCCATCGATAGAGGAAATAATCGATTTTTTCATGCTTCTACGGCAATTTTCATGTAGTTTGCGGCCATTTTGTACTGGCCAGAGTGAGAGCCTATAGCTGGCTGCCACGAATAGGCAGGAAGATTCTATTGGCCAGCGTGAGAGCTAACAGCTGACTGACACGAATGTTAACTAGTATGCTAGCACGCAAAAAAATCGATAGCTGCATTCATCACAAGTGGAAAAAATTTAAATCTGCATGGCACTTTACTCCAATTGACTCATTCGCTTGCTTAAACTCAACGTTGATTCTGATTCCGCAGAATTGGGTCGCGTGTGAAAAAGTAATTGTTGTTAACATTCTTTTTTCATTCGGTTTTTCCAGTTACGAGTGCTTTTTTTAAAGCTGAACTTTTTGTGTTCATTTTGTTTAGTCCGTTTTTCGTAACAGATGTTTGTTAGTATAGAGCTTAGAAAAAATTCGCAGTGTGAGATAGGCTAGAAGTAAGGCATGTAGCAACATCAGCACGGCAAAGGGCACTCCTTTAAAGGCAAGAAAGGGCAAAAATATTTGAAATCAAGTGATAGCGATTGCTGTATGAGTCGTACGATTTTTGAATCAAGCACGGGCAACGCCGGGCCATGCTGCTAGTACTTAAATAAACAGCTAAATAAAGTGTCTGGATCATAAAAGAAAGTATCACCATAAACTTTTATTTGCTAACAAATGAATGCATATCTGTTTCTGGAGACACATCAGAAGTAGACATGAGTTTTGATAAAAAGGCTAGTATCTCCCAGTATGAAAGCGTAAGGCTTCATTAAGCTGGACAAAAGGATAGGATAGTAATTATGATACTAGGAAGTTCTGCCGTAGATTCCATACTCACCAGACGATAGGAATGTCGATTCATTCGATCAAAGGTACATGATTTAATGGCAGGATATGCCGTTTTAAAGAAGAAGTAAATTGTCGCAGTTTTGTTTTAGTTATAAACCCTGGCATTTAACTAACACATAATGGAGGAAAATTAATTTACCTACGGAACAGCTCAAGATGCAAGCTACAAATTAGAGATGTCAAAATCAAGCAATTGCAAAAATTTAAGTATCAGGGAAATATAGTAACAAAAAGGAAAAAAATATAACGAAATTCAAATTGGAATAGCGAAAGTTGCTTTTCAGAAGCTAAGCAAAGTATTAAGAAACATGAAAATGTCATTAGATACAAAGAAAAGAGTTCTGAAATGCTATGTAATATCAATCTTCCTATATAGCAGTGAAGGGTGGACAATTTTCTCACTGACAAAGAGGAGAGTTGAGGCAACAGAGATGTGGTTCCACGGAAGGATACTGAGAATATTATGAATAGTGCATATGAATATTGAGGATGTTTTAAAGAAAATGAAAAAAAAAATACTTATATCAAATAAAAATAGTTGAAATTTATGTGACACATAACGAAGAAAGAAAGCTTGGAAAATATGATACTCACAGGAAATCATAATGAAGTCTCGAGGTACAGAAGGAAACATTGACTAACCTTCATCACGACATTCAGGGATGGGAAGGGATAGTAAGATGATAAATATTTTTAAGACTTTAGTAAGAACAGGAAGTCGGTGAGAGTCATGAACGTCTACGTTTTGAAGGGACACGGGAGATAGGAGAAAACTTGCTAATGGCAGTGATTGTGTCACCGATTGATAAAATTTAATATGCATATTTTTTAAATCTCTTTCAGGAAAATAGTTTGCTTCAGAAAATGAATTCAGCAAACCAAATCAGCAAATAATGAATTAAGATAAGGATTTTTTTTTGTTTTGTTTTTTTTTCAAATCATTGACGTAACAATAAAAAAAGAACAGACTTTTGCTTTATACGACTGAAAGATTCGTTTTAAAATCAATGTGGGGTTATTATAAACGCCTAGCGTGAGTTCAGTTTCTCTCTTGCCGCTCTTTTGTTTTTCTCGTCGATAACGAAGGGACATTTGTCTGCATTTGCCAAAAAAAGTAAATAAATAAATAAAAGCGCGAAACAGAACAATAAGAACAGATATCCATAGCAACGGGAAACAGAAATTCTCGTAGGACAAGGAAAATTCGCGGTAACTTTCAAGTAACAGTTTGCAAAATCGTATCAAGACACCTGCGGTATTTGCGAGATATGAGCTCACTTGTTTCAATTTTAACAGCAAAGAAAAATGCATCAGATTAACATAAACTACAAGGCCTCTTCAAACAATACCACCTGTAAAGTGAACAGTCGCCCAAGGCTGAAATAGATAAATAAAAAGATCTTCCATGCATATAACGGAAAGAAGTTATTCCATATATGTAACTTTTCTGTGCGTAACAAAATAGCATTATCCGCAAAAAAAAGAAGATATATGTAAAATCTAACTTTTTAGATACTTTGAAAACACATTTGTTAAAATTGTCTATAGAATAACTTCTTAAAAATTTTTGGATCTCCAAGTTTTAATCACTTACATGAAAACACAAGCGTAATGGAAAGAGTAAACTGCTTATATGTGTACCGTTGTCGGTGTTTGCCAAATAGACACTTCTGCAGGTGTAATTAGTTGGCATTAGGAGGGTATAGCGTTAACCGATTTCATTACATGAGACAACGTATATCTGGTTCTACAGAAGGATGCTGAAGATTCCATAGATTATTTTAAGGGTAATCAAAAAGGACGCTCATACTGAAGATAAGAAAGAGAGAGTTGGAATCTTTAGGACATATAATGAGGACAGAGGGCTTGGGGAATTTGATATTCACAGGGTATATTGAAAGAAAGGATATGCAGTGATTAGCTTACCTAACGAGATTGTGTTGTGAATGTCAGAAGAGGATTTAGGAAGGATATAGCGAAAATACAAAAGGTGACAAAGTTGTGGAGAGCCATAATCTCCCACGTCATGAAATACACGGTACAGGGAAGAAGACTTGATCTTTTTGAATTAATTGTGACAGGTGGCATATCAGCGTTTATTCTTCGTTGGTTGATTTTGTTTAGCGGCATATTAACGTTTATAGGTTATTTAATGCCGAAA
The DNA here is from genome assembly GCA_903632075.3 of Acanthosepion pharaonis. NCBI lineage: Eukaryota > Metazoa > Mollusca > Cephalopoda > Sepiida > Sepiidae > Acanthosepion > Acanthosepion pharaonis. The sequence goes on along the minus strand of CAHIKZ030000746.1, from coordinate 4,020,547 downwards.
TCTAAATATTTTAAACGCCATTATATGCCTTCAACTACCTATAAATTATATGGTTGATCAATTTGCTATAAAAATGCATTCTTGATAATTGTATTTATAAATAGATATTGTTGGTAATTATTTTTATATAAAAATATATTGTTGGTATTTTTATTAGAAAATGTATTTTTATACTATCATAATGATTTGTTTTTGTTTTGGAGTTCACTATCTTTCTCAAAGCTGTGACCTAACAGGAACTACTATCCTGAATCTGTTTAAACCTGGGAACAACAGCAATTAAAAGGTGATTCTACGCTCCTCAAAACCTGCAATCTACCATTCAGAGGCCTTGCTGCTGTATGTAGTTTATCGTCATACCCAGGACTCGCTTTTATTCTATTCAGTTTTCAAAAATCGCTTGTTTTAGTTCATTGTTATTAAATTTAAATTTGAAGGTAAAAAATAAAAACTATACATTTCTAGCATATTTTTTTATAATTTTTATTATAACTGGATGTTTTATAATCGTCTAAATAGGCCTTAATTTCGTTCAGTGGCGTAGCTAAGGGGGGTGAATGGGGGGGACCTCCCCGGCTGCCAGCACTGGAGGTGTGACATAATGTCACCCCCAACAAAATTTTTCAACCAGGCTAAGGTGCCAAAAATAGTCTGAAAACTGGTGGAGACAAAGGGTTTCGCAGGCAGGCATATAACTCCCCAGAAATAATTTATGACCCCCCCCCCCAGTTTTTTCCCACCGTCAGAAATTTTCTACTGAATTGTCGGGAAATTTGTGAGTAGGAAAAATAGCAATGTTTTCAGCTTTTGATTTGAACTGATTATTTTGTGGCATTGGATTTTGTCTTGGATCATACATGTAAACAGTAACGTACCGGTCAGTAGAGTAAAGTAGAGGTAGAGTATGTATGAAAATTTAGCTACAGCTAACCATTCAGCATAGGGTGAATCGGGGTCATTGGGGTGACATTTGAGTGGACCGCCCCGGGTGACGTTTACTCTAGCTACGCCACTGATTTCGTTCACACAAGGAATCGCTAAGAATTGCAAGGAAGAGCTAAGATTAGACTGTCATTGGCGAGAAGCAAAGATATTCTGAAAAGTATGCATCATCCTTTTCAACGTAAGTATACAGATGACACAGTGCTGATGGCAGACACGGAAAGAAAACTACAAAACCCTTTACACCAGGTAGTGAAGGAAAGCAAGAAGAAAGGATTAAACATCAATTATAAAAAAGACAGAATGCATGGTTATCAGAAAAAGGTTGATCCCAAAATGCAAATTACAGATCGGAGATACTAAAATCAAGTTCAACAATTTAAATATCTGGGAAATAGTGCGGCATTGAGATTTGAAAACGAGGGCCAAAGTGCATTCTAAAAGCTAAGGGTATAAAGAGACAGAAACATTTCGTTGGAAACAAACAAAAAAAGAAAAAAAAAGGAAAAAAAGGGAACTGAATTATTACATGATATCTATCCTCCTATATAGAAGCGAATGCTGGACAATCTCTTCAAAGATGAAGAAGAGACTTGAAGCAACACAAATGTGGTTCTACAGAAAGATGCTGAGGATACCCTGGGCCGAACATGCGAGCAACGACGAGTTTTTGGAGAGAACGGAAACAAAAAGGAACTTATACTTAACATCAGGAAGAGGCAGTTGAAATCGCTGGGACACATAATGAGGAAGGCGGGTTTGGAAAATCTGACACTCACGGGACAGATTGAGGGACAGCGGAAAACAGCGCGTAACATACTTGATGAGTAAATGGATGGGAGATCAGGGTTTGGGAGAAATAACAGAAAGACAAAATATTAAGAGCTACAAAAGACAGGAAGATGAGGAGGGCCATAATTGTATACTCCCTTGAGGGACACGCCACATAAAAGGAGGAGATTTTAATACTAAGTAGTTGAACCTAACAAGGTAATTAGTCTTTTGACAAGAAAAATAGGAAAAAAAAACTCAAGGCTGCATAACGGTTTGGGCAATTTATGAAGAAGGCACAGTGTAACCCGGATATAAGAGAGTTGTCGGGACCGGAGAAGAAGTCTCTTATATCCGGGTTTCTCTTATATCCGGGTTTGGTCTATTTTATATACATTAACACAGGCTCGAATTTGGGACCGGAAAAAATCTCTTATATCCGGGTTTCTCTTATATCCGGGTTTCTCTTATATCCGGGTCTCTTATATCCTGGTTACACTGCACTAGGAAAGATTGAATGTGTAAAAAGTGTAATAATTGCCCTCCACAACTTCCTCATTCTACCACTCTTAATTTTTCACATTTTACTTTCACTGAACCTCTGCAGAGAGGTAGGACCCCCAATGAGGCGTCCTGGGTATGACAATAAACTACATCCGGCAGCAAGGTTTCTGATCAACAAGTTTTGAGGAATATAGAACCAACCGTTAATTGTTGGTGTTACCAGGTCCACCCTGACCTGGAGTGGTAGAACGTGTTAGGGTTCCAGCTATGTCCTAACTCAGTTCCTCTTGTCCTCACTCTGTCCCTCTTTGTCCTTACTCCGTTCCTCTTGTCCTCAGTCTGTCCCTCTTGTCCTTACTCTGTCCCTCTTGTCCTCAGTCTGTCCCTCTTGTCCTAACTCTGTTCCTCTTGTCCTCAGTCTGTCCCTCTTGTCCTAACTCTGTCCCTCTTGTCCTTGCTCTGTTCCTCTTGTCTTCACTCTGTCCCTCTTTGTCCTTACTCTGTCCCTCTTGTCCTTACTCTGTCAATCTTGTCCTCACTCTGTCCCTCTTGTCCTCACTCTGTCCCTCTTTGTCCTTACTCTGTCCCTCTTTGTCCTTACTCTGTCCCTCTTGTTCTCACTCTGTCCTGCGAATATTAGATTTTCCAAGACCTCGCTTTATAAATTCCAACTGTTTCTTCCTGATGTTAAATATAAGTGTCCTTTTTGTTTTCATTTTTTCGAAAAATTCGTCATTGCTCAGATAATCGATCCATCGTATTCTCAACATCCTTCTGCAGAGAAAAATTTCTGTTGCTTCAAGTCTCGTCTTTATGTGTTAGAAAAATTTCCAGTATTCACTTCAATCTAGGAGGAGTGACATTCAGTTTTCTTTTTTTTTTCTAACGAATTTTTTCTGTTTCTTAATACTTTGCTTGGGTTTTGGAAGGCATCTTTTGCTATTCCAATGCGCCTTCGGATTTCTTTCTTACTTTCCGTCCTCTGTTAAAACAATTCCAAGATATTTAAATCTTTGTTCTTGTTTGATTTTGACATCACCAATTTATAATTTGAATGTGGGACTGTTCCTTTTACTAACAACCATGCATTGCATCTTCTTACAATTTAGGTTTAGTCTTTTTCTTTGCGCTTTCCTTTTTTGGGAGTCTCCCTTCCGTGTCTGCTATCAACACTGTGTCATCAGTATATCTTATGTTGTTTAAATTGTGGACGTCAATAATGAATTCTGATAGACCTTCTAATTCTCCCAGAATGGCCTCATAGTATACGTTGAAAATGTCCGGTGAGAAGACACACCCTTGCCTTACACCGCTTTCTATTTTCGTACATTTAATAACTTCATTTTCTATCCGTATACAGACGGTATTCTGCCAGTTCTGGATTATTCTTCAAGTACAAAATATAATAAATGTTCGAAGAAAATGATAAAGACAATGAACAGATATACATTGATTTAGTTTGATTTCAAACCAAGTAACAAATAAATTAAAAGAGAGGTCGGAAATGGACCGGAGTGGTAATCACGCGAGCGGCTTTATCTGTCGTGTTTTCTCTTCTATTCATTTATCATTCATTAAATCTGGGGAACAAGTCGGGCCTAAAATGTCGTTACATCGGTGCACGCAAATATAAGGATCATACATCACAATTTTCGCCCAAACTGATTAAACATGTTTCCGAAGGTGAGTACAAGATGAATTATCAAGGAATTCATGAATGATGTATTTTTGCCGGGCAATAACGAAATTGCCTATGCTTTACAAAGCAATGCCTACACGTCTTGGTTTCAAAAACGGCTCCTTTCGTAGAGCCCGCTTTTTCGGACGAATCATTATTTTGTACGTCATTTGATTTTCTGTCTCAAACGCTGTGAGTTGTTTGTCTCGGTACACGAACGACACCATCGAAACGTTTGATTTCTAACATAAATCTGTAATAGTAAAATGATTACATTCTTTGAGTATCGACCTAAAGAGTAAAGACGAAATACCATTTCAGATGTTAGAATGAAAATACAAATTTGAAAGAGATTAAAAAATTAACTAATTGTAGAGTCCCAACATATTTCGAAATGTGTCCGATATATATATATATATATATATATATATATATATATATATTTTCGAAATGTGTCCTATATATATATATATATATATATATATATATATATATATATATATATATATATATATATCAAATGTGTCCCATATATATATATATATATATATGTGAAAATATATTGAAAATAGGAAGGAACTGGTTAGGTAAATAATCCAAAGTCCCTTAGTATTTTAGTTATTATTTTTTAAAAAATAGTGCTCGATACAAAAGTAGAGCATAAATATAATTATTTATTTAAAATATGATTCCAAATCGCTACATAAGAGGTCTCATGTTTCAAAACTAGGCCAAAAAAACTTCAATATAATCCTTTTTCCAATTAAATTGAGTTGAAAGTGGAATGGGCCCGTTCCATCCTCAACTCAATTTTTTTTTGATTATATTGAAGTTTTTTTTTAGTTTTGAAACATGAGACCTCTTATGTAACGATTTGGAATCATATTTTTAAATAAATAATTATATATATATATATATATATATATATATATATATATATATATATATATATATGTATGTGTGTGTGTGTGTGTGTGTGTGTGTGTGTGTGTGTGTGTGTGTTTTGAACAATAAAAATATTGAAAAAATAAAAAAATTAAATTTTCAAACACGCTCGGTTGTCTATTAATATTTTTTGTTTTATTATTTCAGTTAGGATCCTTGAATAGTTTCGGCCTGAACGGCAATCATCAGGATAAAAAATAATTGTTAATAGCACTGAACTACAGGAATGAATGACTTTCTGAAGAAAATGAACTTTATCTGTACTTTTTATTTGTTTATATATATATATATATATATATATATATATATATATATATATATATATATATATTTAATTTAAAAATTATAATATGTTTATGTCATAAAATTACTACAAAAATAACCATTTTGTTTCCACATCATCACTTGAGAAAACACCAGATCTGTTGAAACAAAATGGCTATTTTTGTAATGATTTTATAACATAAACATGTAATAATATTTGGTCTACTCTGTATTAAGCACTCTTTTAAGAATAGTGTTTTTGATTATTGGAATTTTATTCCGTCCATAACAATCCTTTACTTGGATATATATATATATATATATATATATATATATATATATATATAAAGTCGACGTCGGACGTTTCGGTCTATTTAAGACCATCTTCATGGACATTTTCATTTAAACATAATTAACCTGAATTTACTTTATAACATGGAAGACTTCAAGCTTGGACGAGAATATAAGAATCTATTGATCAAGTAAGGAAAGGATTTGTTATCGAACTGTTTTTTAGAACTGTTCTATCGTTTTTGAAATCATTTTTGATTTGCTTTGTAACGTGAAGGACTTCAAGCTTGTATGAAGATATAAGAACCTATTGATCTCTACGTATTCCTATATCAACGGAAGTGATTTCTTGAACTGTTTATATAAAATAGTTCAATCGACTTTTTTAATATTTTAATATTTGGAAATCATCGTCGAATACGTTTTCACAACATCGCTCACGTGACGACGACGTGATCATATTTAAACGGAACGCTGATCTTATATAAAAATTTCAGTTATCTGTTTGGATTAGTTGTGCTCTTATGTCCATCGTCTTTTGTGTTAAATTTTTATATGATCTAATGTTAATTATGTTTAAATGAAAACGTCCATGAAGATGGTCTTAAATAGACCGAAACGTCCGACGTCGACTTTATATTAACATTAATACAGCATATATATATATGTGTGTGTGTGTGTGTGTGTGTGTGTGTGTGTGTTTATCTATGTGTCGATGTATGAAAGTGGGCATTGAAGTCAACACCCAGAGACGACAGTCTGTTTCCCAAAGTTCATTTTGAAAGAAATAGGGTCCAAGCTTTCGATTTTCTTAAGTCATCATAAGGGCAGGTAGAAACAATAGGCTGAGTTTTAGAGAATTGCTCGAATGTAGTGACGTAGGCAAAGTGCGTTGTGACGTAGGCAGGGGTGTGATGTGTGTATTTGGGTGTTCATTTTTATTTGGTTTTATATAAGTTTGAAAATGTGAACTGATGACTTATTATTTTTATTTATTGATGTTTGTTTTACCTATACGAGTATTGCTTCGAGGATCATACGTTTGTTTTTACAGTTTGATTTTGCTAGTATTTTGATATTGTTCGTGAGTAGCTGTTTAATGTTGCTATAGTCCTTATACTGCTTATTAATATTTTGTCTGATGGTACTCTGGTCTGACAGAGAGTAGATTTCTCCCTGTGAGGGTGTGATGGGGTACATACTATGTAAGACGTTTTGCGTTTTTTTTATATGCATAGAAACATTCCTTGAGTAGGCAAGTATATTCATATACAGCATTGGTTCTGTATAAGAGGTTTGATGTTTGGAATATATTATTGGTAATTACTAATTCAGATGGCATCACAAACGGCGAAACGCTGCTAAGGAAAACAAGGGATAGGTTGTTGTGGTGAGCCAATGACCACTCATGTACCGAATGGACACTGCACATGGAATAAAATAATTTTCTACGATTCGAACAATTTTCTTTTAATTTATGGGGGGGGGGACTGAGACAATGTTGCTTGTACCTCCTCAACAACTTCGGCTTTCATAAGAGATTATCAAGAAAATATTATGGGTTGATAGGAGTTTATCTACCGTTATAAATATATCAGTCTCTTTTTCTCACCATTTATCTCTCTCATTTTCTCTTGTGAGAGAAATTTGTTAGAGAACGCATATTTTCTACGACATTTCTAGAACATTCAGGTCGGTAAATGTAATTTATACTGTTTAATAAAAAAGAGATCATTTACTTAAATAAATTGAATCTATTAAAATAACGAATAAACAGAAAATATATTAAATAATTGTCGGACTTAATCCATTCGATGATATGTAGTAATTGTTTACGTTCAGTTATATTTCGTGAGCAGATATGATCAAATAAGAAAAATCGAAGATTTGTTTTTTAAAAACATTAATTTAGATTTTGCTAACAAGACGCTACACTATAGCTAATAGGTGTGACACGTCAGATCAAATGACGGTTCCGTATCGAACAAAACTTCAATACCTGTTGGAGAACGCACATTTCCTACGAAATTTCGCGAACATTCAGGCCGGTAAGAGCGTTTACTTAAATAAATTGTATCTATTAAAATAAAGTATAAACAGAATATATATATATATATATATATATATATATATATATATATATATATATATATATATATATATATATATATATATGTGTGTGTGTGTGTGTGTGTGAGAGAGAGAGTTTTTGTGTGTGTGTGTGTGTGTGTGTGAGAGAGAGAGAGAGAGTCTTTGTGTGTGTGTGTCTGGGTTTGGCGATAGAACAAAACAATAGATATTATACAAATCATCGAAATACGTGAGATGACTATTGAATAAACTGTACTTGCAGCATTGTATCATATTAAGATTGATATAGAATACAGACATACATACAAAAACACACAAAATTGTATATATATATATATATATATATATATATATATAATTGTGTGTGCTTAACTATGTTTGTATATATTATAAAAATAATAACATATACTTTAACACATGTCAACTTGAGTGTATATACCTATGAACTTTGTATATATATATATATATATATATATATATATATATGTATAGGGAAAGAGAGAGATTGTGGGTATAGAAATTTTTTAAAAATTGTAAAAATACGCATAAACATTAAATTTAAGTAGCTAGAACTTGGCGGTTGATTTAACAAAACTGTTTTGGATTAATTTATCCATATATATATATATATATATATATGGATAAATTAAGTTCTAGTCAGAACAGTGCGTAAATAATTTTTCCCAGTCATATCTATTTCGATGATTTGTATAATTTCTATTGTTTTGTTCTATCGCCAACCCCCCCCCACACACACAGATTCTCTCTCTCTCTCACACACACACACACACACACACACAAAGATTCTCTCTCTCCCTACCACACACACACACACACACACACAAAAACTCTCTCTCTCTCTCTCACACACACACACACACACACACACACACACACATATATATATATATATATATTCAATTGTATGGATATTAGTTTGTGAATTTGGGTTTCATGCTTTTGCGTTTGTCTGATGATCGTAAACGCGTGAAGCCCAGGGTAACAAAATAATACAAATACAACTGATTATGTTAGCTCTGTCACTGATATTGAGCACTTTCCAATAGGTATTGCGCATATAATATATATTTTTGTATATAAATGTGTGTTATGTGTGTTTTGTGCGTTTGCATGTGTTTGTGTGTGTAAAATTTCAGATATGACTAAAATATTTTTTCCTTGATAAGTTTGATTAGAGGACAACACGCGTCGGTTAAAATTAGTTTTCCATTTGCCATTTTATATATATATATATATATATATATATATATATATATATATATATATATATATATATATCAGTGATCACACAGAAGGAATGCGCACGTGTTATGAACAACTTTGTATTCAACAGTACCTTTACGGTGGTCATCTGGAGCATGTAACCTAGGCCTCCTCTTGACATTTTTCGTTCATGTTTGAAACTAAATGGTTGCAGACCTTAAAATATTTTACCTTTCAATAAATGTAATTTCCATTACTCTATCATTTGTGGTTCTTGATTCGTGCCCAATCATTATGTTTCAAAAATTCTGAAACATCCTGTATACAAGACATGCCATCATAATTCTTTCACAATTTGTGGATTGCTAATTTCTTTAATTACCCTGATCGAATTATTGTTTAACGCGTGAATTCTGTGTGCAAATTATTCGATATTTTTTTGCTGCCATATTCCTTCATAGGAAAATAGTTTAACAATACTTTCTAACCCGAAATGCTTTACTTGGGGGGAAAAAAAGAGGCAGACGATTCTCTCTTAGATCTTGTTTAGTGACGCTTCTACGAATTTGCATTCAATTTTTCTACGAATACATGACTGTCGTATTTGTTCATATTATCTTGAATTGTTTTAAATTCTTATGTTCAAAATGTCTTCCTTCAAAAAATATGCGCCCCACAAACTTGTTTCTGAATTGAATGCAATTACTGCAGTGTCGGTTCTAAATGTTTTTCCCAACCGGTGCACACAATCATGGCTTCCGGTCCGTTTTTGATTGCATTCATTTTTTTTGTGTGGAGCTTTTGTTCTTTTATGTGATTGATAAATTATTTCGAGTAATATATAGTTTTGTAAAGTTGGATCTGATTCGATATGTTTCTCACTTGTAGCTGAAATTTACAAAGAGAAAACTGTAATTACTTTGTGCTCTTGTATCGTGACCTGATAATTGGAAATAAAGTGTTTTTATTGAAATCATATTGAAGGTTTATTTTACTTCATATTCGTAGAGATTTCGTCCATTTTCTTGCGTAATATGACATTAACAATTTACGGTGTTTCTTTTTTTTTTTATTCCGCCTTTTTTTAAGGCTATCATTTTTAGCAAACTATTGATGCCTGCCGATTAGATTACGAAGTGAACGCTCTGCTGAGCCATATTAAAGAAAAGGATTGTTTTAGATGTGTTTGCTCTATCGGTATGCGTCTTAAAAGATTAGGAAAATCAAAAGGTTTTTTTCGTTGAAAATTTTATTTATAAAAAATAAAATTTTCTCTTGGAATGGCATCTAAGGAGACTGTGTGGTCCAGTTGTTAACGTAGATAAAATGTATTGATGTCGATTTGAATCAAATGAACTAAAACATTTGCTGACAATTTTTTGGTTTTATAAAGCGTTTATTTCTCTCTGCTAAGTTATCTCCGTTTGACACAAAACTCTTAACCTTATTTCATAACTATATATCCTTTGTATCTTTTCCAGGATTTCCGAAAATTGAGCAAATGATTTATGTGGCTTTTACCATAAAAACGTATAAAGAAAAGCTAGCCACAATGTTAAGCGGGTCTGTTGGCAGATGTATTTTAACATAGTTTCCAACAGAATTTTGACAATATTACTTATATACATCTGTCGAGTAGTGATAGTGTTATCTAAGTTTCTACTCACTGCTTAGAGATATAACACTTTTCTTAGCATAAGAGAAATATTCTTGACCCGTGTGCTTCTACCACAACAACGACAACTTGAGCTACTACTTCATATATATATATATATATATATATATATATATATATATATATATATATATATATATATATATAAAAAAGAACAGTAAGATATATAATCCGGTGTTCTTATAGATATTTTTATTTTTACAAAATAGTGCTCTATGTAAATTTGCAGAGCATTAATATTATAAATTAATTGATTTAAAATATGTTTTTTTCGCTACACAGTTCTAACCATTTTTGAAACATGGTTAGAACTGTGTAACGAAAAAAACATATTTTAAATCAATTAATTTATAATATATATATATATATATATATAATATGCAATTTTATTGATCCTGATCTGGCATATATGCTTCAGTTTCTTTGCCTGCGTCTTAATTTAAATTCCGCGTGCCGTTTTTATAAATATTTTCATGGTAATAATTTTAATTCTCTCTGGTATCTCGATTTTAGGAAGTAAAGCGTACTATTAGATTGGGGGCAAGGTACCGTCATCTTATAGTTCAAATGGATAGATGTAACCGTAAGTTCTATGCTAATATTTTCTTCTATCGCACTTCTCGCTTGTGGAACTCTCCTTAGGTTTCCTGCTTTCCAGTAAACTTGAGATCTTCAAAAATTTAAATTTAATTTCATTCGTTGTCTTCCGTCTTCTATATTTCTGTTCTTTTTTGTTCTCTCCTTAATAATGTTTCCTTTTTGTCATAGTCTTTCCCAACCAGTAACCCTTGTGTCTTAGTAACTTTATTGCCTTATCTTGGGTGAAATGATTAATAAAATACATATAAAAATAATATTGATAGTACATATAATGGTGGACTCTAACATCGTATTTGACGTATGAGGGCCAAGCAGCTCAATTCCTAGGAATCGACAGCCAGACACGAGCACATATGAGTTGATTATAGTGGTGAAGCCATTATGCAAAATCAACCACACTTTTTGAAGGGCCGAATATACAAGATCCCCAAACAACCCTCCACAGGTTTTGAATTCAGAGATGTCCTTCTACTAGAGCAGTTGCCATCCAAAGCTATAGAACTCAGTTTGTCCTGCTGTGGGGGAGAAGAAGAGGATTCACACCTTTCTCAAGGGTATTAGCACATGTGAAGGTAATGGATTCGAATGGAATTCGAATTCGGCTTTCCGTTTCCTCGACCCGCGCCTCTATCCACTATTCGTAATACATATCATAATACATATACTAATAGTAATAATATATATATGACGATATACCAGTTCCTTTAGACCTTCCAAAATTATTCGCTTGGCTTAACTGACGATTATTGTGTATTTATTACTTAATAAGAAACCATTTAGATGAAAGTCAAATATTTAATTGCATTTCGTGTGGTTAACATTTACCAGGTTAATTTATCAGTTTGCTAAATATACCTTAATTTAGTACAAGGCTTCAAGTATGCCACCCAGTGAGGAACCACTTCATTAATCTTAATAATGGGCAAGCAATCCTAGCTCAACATTACTCCATGCGAAGGTGTCCATTTTACTCAAAAAAAGGTAATTACAGTTTTCCGTGTGAGATTTAAAATTGTTTTTTCTTTCCTTTTCATAATTAAAAACTTATGCATTTGTACAGATTGAATCATCGGATTGGTGTATTCGTGGTCAATTACAATAATAATAATAATAATAATAATAATAATAATAATAATAATAATAATAATTATTTCCGATAGACTCATTGAAGGGATTCCTGGTAGCCAAGAAATACAAAATATTGTAATCACAAGTACTTTAGGTTTCTGATTGGGACCCGGAAAGTAATAAATATACACAAGAAATCGAAGGAAATAAAATAAAAACAATAATAATATATTCTTAAAATAATACAGATTATATAATAAACGAGCAGCATAGCCCGGCGTTGCCCGTGCCGGATTCAAAAATCGTACGACTCATACAGCAATCGCTATCACTTGACTTAAAATATTTTTGCCCTTCCTTGCCTTTAAAGGAGTGCCCTTTGCCGTGCTGATGTTGCTACATGCCTTACTTCTTGCCTATCTCACAATGTGAATTTTTTCTAAGCTCTATACTAAACATTAAATCTGTTACGGAAAAAGAACGAAACAAAATGAACACACAACGATCAGCTTTAAAAAGGACCCGTAATTGGAAAAACCGAATGAAAAAAGAATGTTAACAACAAATACTTTTTCACACCCAACCCAGTTCTGCGGAATCAGAATCAACGTTGAGTTTAAGCAAGCGAATGAGCCAATTGGAGTAAAGTGCCATGCAGATTTAAATTTTTCCTACTTGTGACGAATGCAGCTATCGGTTTTTTTTTTGCATGCGAGCATGCTAGTTAACATTCGTGTCAGTCAGCTGTTGGCTCTCACGCTGGCCAATAGAATCTTCCTGCCTATTTGTAGCAGCCAGCTATAGGCTCTCACTCTGGCCAGTAGAAAATGGCCGCAAACTGAATGAAAACTGCCGTAGAAGCATGAAAAAATCGATTATTTCCACTATCGATGAGAGTTGGGAAATGCAACGTCGGTCTTGGCCTTTCCAATAACTTGGAGCATGTGCATGTAAATTTTGGCGCAAATCCGTCGAAAATTGCGGCCGTGCATTC
>CAHIKZ030000746.1:4002500-4005000 GCA_903632075.3 Acanthosepion pharaonis | reverse complement strand
GGGTTAAAACTTCTAATACTGCATTTGATCAAATTTATACAATGGTCTGATTTTAAAATTTTGCTCTCTTTGATCCCTTTGCATTTAAACGCATTTTATTTATTTATTGATATTTATATTTATTTATATTTATTTATTATTTATATTTATTTATTTTTATAAAACTATTATTATAACTTATTTTCATAAAATTATTATTATAATTTATTTATTATTAAACGTATTTTAATTTTATAATTCTAATAGTATATATATATATATATATATATATATATATATATATATATATATATATATATATATATATATATATTTGTAGGTACAAAATTTAATGATCGAAATAAAAGTATAAAATTTAATATTACAAGACATATTAAAACAATATTAAATAATAAAAAAAAAAACTCAACAACAAGGGGGGGGGGGAAGCAACCGGTTTCGCTCCCGCTCGTCAGGCTTCCACGGGAGATTAATATTAAAACAGAGAAATGTACAATGTGAATAGGTGGAAAAAAAATTACGCATATATATATATATATATGTTTGTATATGCAAGAAGGAACTAGAGGCAGATGACAGCGAGTCCCAACAAACACTCACGTTGTTTGCACAAAAAAGGCTTGCGGGACCCGATGTAAAGTGCCTCCAGAACCTTCAGGTGAAATACAGAGCGTGACCGGGCCAACACGGTGAACCAGTCAACACTAAATTTGGCGGCACAATCTCTGCTATTTAAAAGATGTTCGCTTATGGTTTTCGGGACGAGTCCACTGAACGGCAAGGTGTGTTTTCTAATTTTAGTAGGAACGTGCTGCTTTATTCTAGTGTCTAAGCGCTGAGTTGTTCTCCCTATGTAGTTGGCTCCGCATATATATATATATATATATATATATATATATATATATATATATATATATATATATATATAGGGTTATTCAAAAGAATGAACAGATTTCATTATGAAATATTTTAATAAGGATAAGCAATAGAAAACTCCAGCCAAGTCACAAGTATCCTACCCACTTTTATTTCCTGTCTTACAAGTGTTCCATGTGGTCACCACCTGCAGCAGGGCAGCATCAATGCGATAAGAGAATTCCTCCCAGACGTGTATCAGCATATCACCGTCCCCCTGATTAGATCACTGTTGTTATTCGATGTTTAAGGTCATCGAGGTTAATGGGTAACGCGATCTTTGACGTATCCCCACAAGGAAAAAAAATCACAGTTGGTGAAGTCTGAGGATCTTGCAGGGCAATCACAAGAGCAAGTAAGTGCTTAAAAGAGGTGTAGTCTGTAAGTTTTCTAGTGTAGACGTCGTCTTAGCACACGTCATATAGTGGACTGAGAGATCGCAAGCCCACGGCTAGCTCAATTGGTGGACGTCCGTGGACTCCCTTCAAACGCAACATGGATTCTCTCCACTAATTCCTCTGGAACTTGTGGCCAACTTGGACTTTTTCCTTTACACAGACACCCATTCCCTTGAAACTGTTTAAACCGCCGACGAATGTTCTTAGGAGAGGGCGGATTGATGTCGAATTGCTTTAGAAAAGCAAGCTGCTCAGAGACAACCTTATTTGTTTACGCGAACTCGAAAACGCAGAACGTCTTCTGCCGAGGATTCGCCATTCCGGGGGTAATCAAATCACTGAACGTTGGCGGAGGTACGATGCGACTACAGGGCCCCTGTTGTTGCCATTCAAAACTTAGAAAACTACTCTTTCAAATGGTCACTGACTGATTCCATGATGATGCTTGAGAACTTAAGCAATGCGCCATGAAATCGGTTCATTCTTTTTTTAAACTCTGTATATATATATATATATATATATATATATATATATATATATATATATATATATATATATTAATAAGCAAATATAAATGGATATAAATCCGACAGAATGAAAAAATATCTGGAAAAACAAAACAAAAATCCTTAAAATGCGATTCATATCATTCACATTAAAACAACATAATCGCATTTTAAGGATTTTTGTTTTTTTTCCAGATATTTTTCATATATATATATATATATATATATATATATATATATATATATATATATATATATATATACACACCAATAATCAACGCGCTCGTAGCGGCCGTTTTCATTGACGTAGAATGGAAGGTAAACATGTGTTTCACGTCGGTAGTAGCATTGTGTTACGAGCATGGTTTTAGTTAACTCGTTTTCATTATGGATCTTGATCAGATTCAACTCTATGCCTGTTGAGCTATGGTTTGGAGACGATGTGAAGCATGCTTCAGACTCCGGCCAGTGATGCCCACCTTCAAAAGGAAGGAAATGACCTTAATAGGTAGCACATAACATATTCACCCTTTTTCCACACAGTCGTATTGCAGCGATTCATAGTTGTTTTTCTTTCGACTTGTTCGCCTCACCTCTTGTTCTTCTTCTATGGAACTGTTAATTCTACTAGGAGGACACACTTCTTTGAATCAGGCCACGCTACAGTGTTAGGGTGTGCGT
>CAHIKZ030000746.1:3990000-3997500 GCA_903632075.3 Acanthosepion pharaonis | reverse complement strand
TTGAAACCCGTTTAAAAAAAAACGGCCTAATCAAATATTGGAACTCCTGATCCGAAGTTAAGAAGTAATGTCCTGAAAAAAAAAACCCATATCTCTAATAAACAGTACAGAAATTCATTGCTCCCGGGGCAAGCATCGTAAACTTTCGCCAGGGTTTTTTAAAAAGAGGAATTATTATTATCAGAGTTACTATCCAGATCAACATAGTTTTTATGCTCATAACGTTTCGACCGATGCAACCTCTTTTCAGGGGCCTTTGTAATCGGTAACTCTCTTGGAATTTCGATGTAATGCTTTTATTTAAACCATAGAGGTAAACTGGTCTCATTCCTCTTTCCACATTTAGAGGATAATTCCTACCATTCATATCTACTTGTACGGTTTTTCACTTCATCAGATGATGTGATTTTACAGCACTACCATACCCAAGGATTGAACTCATAACTGTTATGGAACCTGATATGTTTTAAATGACACTTTCTAAGGGCCCCATGTTGTCCACAACATTCTATCTGCTTTCCAGTGGGATAATCCACAGCGGTCGAAATCGGTCGTGTTTTTGTTTTACTGACATAATATCTGCACTCCATGTTTAATCATTCTACAGTTTCAGGCTGATGAGTTTTAAATTCTCTTAGACTGGTTACCAGACATGGCTATGTAGCCCACACTGTTTTTCACTGTAACCCATAGATGGAAAAGATACGGATTCATATCTTTCCCGAGGGTGTTTTTACAAAAGTGGTTGTAACGAACTCAACCCGAATTCGAACTTGGTTCGTCGATTTCCCTTTTCCAAGATGCTAACCATTACACTACCTGCACTCCCAACACTTATCTGCATACATTGTTTAAACAACGCTTTAATAACCAAGGTGTCTCTTCTTTGGATATGTTTTTGGAATTGGTCAAATATTACAGTTATTTACGACGATCCGTTGTCTTAAGAACTCTAAGTTGGCAAAGTTTCTGCTTACTTTGTTAAATATCCAGATTTTGGAGAAACCGAATTACTTGCCCTTAAGACATATAAAAAATATTAGTCCTTCTCCTGGCCAAAAAAAAAAACATTAACAGGAATTAACAAGTAAAATCCACTTTGTCCAGCACGGTCAGCATCAAAAGTTCAACCGTCAGCGCTCAAATATCATCCGCCTTTTCGAATCTGATCGGCTAATCATATTCGTATAAATCCAAGAAACCCATGCCAGGCTACGAAAGATGCCCTTCTTCTGCGCGGATTTTCTCGGAGATAAAGAAAAAAAAAACGAGAAAAAATCAGATCTAATTAACTGTGCACGGACAAGCAAAAACTAAAAGAAGCTTTTAAAGGCTACAGATTAGTTATTTTCGGACAAGCAATCTTAGAAACCAGATTACAGATGTTCGGTTAACTTGAATCACAGATTCCGAAATAGATCTAAACTGGTTTTGTCGTTTTGATACGCACATGTGTAATTTTTTTTTATCTGCGCATGTTGAACGCTTATCAATAAAAAAAAAAAAAATGATTGGTGAAACACATTCTCCTTGATTATTGATTATCCCACCTTGAATTTATCGGATCTTAATCCTTGGTGCTCTTCTTAGGAAGAAACATTCGCTGTTATATCTCTTCCTTTTCTGTTTTCCTTTCTTTATCTGTATTCTCCTCTCTCTCTCTATCTTTCTCTCTCTCACACACACAGGCACATACAGGGAGAAAGAGAGAGAGAGAGAGAGAGAGAGAGTGAGAGAGAGTTATTTTCTTTAAGAGTCGGCGTTAGTTCTTTGGCACAAAAGCTCGCTAAAGTCAATGACGTCATCGCTGTTGTTTCGCTTCCCCACTGTTTACTGCATGTTTTGTGATATTCCAGAGCGTTTTAAGAAGTGCTGGGTTGTTGGCTGGTTACAGCAGACTTTTGACCGGGTACCGTGCTGTTTGTTAATGTTCGCATGCCACCAGGTATTTCTGATCGATAACTGACGTCTCACAGCCTATCAATATATCTCTTTTCCGCTATGTGGTAAGAGGATTTGAGAAAATCTGCTGGAGACCGGAGAAGCTTTGGCGGTAATCTGTTATCTGACTCTGGTCGATTTTCATCGATCTTTGCTGGTCTTCGTTTTTGATCGACTTGCCTTTGTGCAAGCATTCTTTTTTCAATTCAGCTTCTTTTTTTTTACACCACTCTACATAGTCTACACAACGTTAACAGGCCGTCAAAGCAGTTCTTTCTTAAGTAAGAATAGAAATCGTATACAGTTTCTAATGTTGTTCTAATGCTTTTTCTAAGGAAATTCCAAATAGAATCAGTAACGAGGTTTTCTTCTTTCTATGAATCATTTTTATACATCAAGAAGAAGAAAGAATGAATTATTATATTTTTATAATTATTTCACCCCAACTAAAGCAATGAAGCCAATAATCCACAAGGGATTACGTGGAGGCGGGTGAAAGAATATAAGAAAAAAATTATTAAGGAGAGAGAACAATAAAAGTTCATGAATTAAGAAGACAGAAGATGACGACGGACATTGCATTTAAAATTTTGAAGATCAAATTTGACTGAGAAGTCAGAAGAGATTTCCACAAACGAGAAGTGCTGGGAAAGAAAATGTTAGTCTAAGACTTACGGTGACATTTAGCCGTTTCAACTGTAAAGTGATGAAGCCTTGCCAACAATCTACGACTGTGCTTAAATTCATAAAGTCTAAGTGACATAGAAGAAAGTTCATCAGAACAATTACCATGAAAGTACCTATAGAAAGAGAAAAGGTAGG
This sequence comes from Acanthosepion pharaonis, assembly GCA_903632075.3. NCBI lineage: Eukaryota > Metazoa > Mollusca > Cephalopoda > Sepiida > Sepiidae > Acanthosepion > Acanthosepion pharaonis. The sequence goes on along the minus strand of CAHIKZ030000746.1, from coordinate 3,994,737 downwards.
CTATCATCACTATCTATCGTCTATATCAATACAAATTGGCATAAGATGGCCCAGACTAAAGCATAATTTGGCCTCAGGGTTGCCCACCGGAAAGTGACGCCTATCCATGTACGATATGACACTATAAATGTCCTGATATTATGCGATTGTTGATCAATGTAGCCACTCTAAGCGCTAACAAAGAGTTCAGACACCTTACTACCAGTCGGTTGCAGCAGCCCGAAAACTGCCAAACCTGGATAGATTCTTCATTGCTTTTCATAATTAAAAGCCGCAACCACTGATGAGTCAGATCAGCAAAAGTTTAAGACAGTTAAAAGATTAAGGCCATAGAAGAAAGAACCGGGAAACCATATCCTAAACAATAAACAAGGGATAAACCTCTACTTCTGTTCAATAAACATGGAAAGAGTACCGTCCGGGCGATAGGCGAACCTGTTTACATTATTAAGTTTATAATAATTATATTTAATCATAAGTGGATTGCTTACGTCATTAATACGGACTTAGGAACAAGTTTCCTCAAATCGTAAAAACATTCTTAGTATTCTTGCAGACCGCAACCGTAGCGAGATCTGTTCAGTGTTAATTTTCCCCTTGAATCCTCAGTTCTACAAGCTTCACCCCTATGGCTTTCTTAAGAAACATCTAAAACCCTTATATTTAAAATCATTTGTAAGGTCCTGGTTGTTATTTTCGTTTTGTGAGAATTTTTTTCTTTTTATTTGCCTTTTTCATTATCATCCATGTCTGTTAGTTACTAGTTATCTTTTTGTTTTTTTTCCCATTTTTTTCTTAGTCTTGTTTCATTATCTTCCATGTCTCTGAGCTGACTCTTTGTAATTTTCCGTGTGAGGTCCTGGTTGTTATTTTCCTTTATTTGTTCAATAATCATCCATGTTTACCACTTGACTTTCTTTTGTAATTCATCGTGTGAGGTTCTTACATATTTATTTATATATTTCTTTTTATTTCATCATTATCCTTGTATACGAGCAAACAATTTTTTTAATGTTGCTGTGTAAGGACTGCTTTATTATTTTTACATAATTTCCGTTTTTTTTCTTTTTCTCTGTTTTGCTATCCCCCACGACTGTATGTCTTTGTATGTTCCCGTGTGAGGTCCTGGCACATTTTAAATTATTTTGTCTTACTTTTTGTTTCATTATCACCCACGTCTACGACTTAACATTCTTTTTACTTTCCTGCATAAAGTCCTGGCTGTATTTTTTACATTTTACTTCTTTTTTTTTTTTTCGTTATCATCCATGTCTGTTTTACAAGCTGACTTTCTTTTTAACTTCCTGTATAAGAATCGGGCTATTTTGTAAAAATATGATTCGTTTTTTTCTTTCTTCGTTTTCATCTATGCATAGTCTACGAGCTAACTTTCTTTTTTCGTATTTTATTTTCCTCCTAAGAGGCGATTCTTTTTTGTTTACGGGATAGTTTGTTTGGATTTTGAAATCGCAGTATCAATCGAAGATGTTATTTGCAATATAACAACTCAATAAATAAGTGTATAATGATAAGAAGGAAAAAATAAAAAAGTAATTCGTTTTCCCTTTTTCGAATTAATTACGGATAAAACTTTAAAAACTTAGATAAGTTTTTTTATAAATTTGTTTACATAGAAATTTATTATGAAAAGTCACGACATCTTTTTCATTTAAATTGATATTTCATATATTTCTACCGGGAAAAGAATCTATAATTTCTTCCAGTGAAACCAAACTTTAGATACTTAAATTTAATCAGATACTTACCTGGCACAAGTCTATCTTGGACCGGCTCCGGCCTGGACCAGCTCGGACAAGCCAAGACCAGCTATGACGAGCTTACACCAGCTAAGACCAGCGGCCCGAGTGAAAACATTCGGGTTCCCACGTTAAAAACTGAACTTGTGTCACAACCTGACTCAGCGCGCTCAAGTAAATATCTACTTAAATTTAATCATTTTAATGTTATTTTCAAAGGTAAAATGTAAAATAAAACCTAAAAGAAAATCCAAAATAAGTTAAGGTTAAAACAATTTTTTTATCGCTGGCAAAATCAACTGACAGGAAAATGACTCATTATGGAATAGAAAAAAAAATCTATTCAATAATTTTTTTTATTTTAATTAGACATTTTAAAATTTTTGATTAAATACTTAACACCTTTCAGTTGTCGAACTGTCTCAGTGATTCTGGCTTTTTACTAGTGGACAGCTTTCTAATAAAAGCGGACACACGCATCATTCAATTTAAAAAAAAAATATTTACTATTACAAACATATATAATTCGTGTGCGTGAAGAAATCCGAATCTTTTTAATTTTGACTGTCTTCTCTCTAGAACAGTGTTTTCCAATATTTTTTCAACTAGCGCCCCTTTGGACACAAACTTTTTTTTTATCAAAAATATATTTTTGTATAATATTCGAAATTTAATTTGACAAAGCCGACAGTATGAGGCTCCCAGTGAGGATCGACCTCACTATACAGTTGTAATTGATCTAGCGAAACCAGCTTGCTGACCATTGCACCACATTATGAATCATGAAGTAATTATTTTGATGTGCGACCGGTGTTATCGTTCTCTTTCAGAGAAATTCCGGACAAGATCTGTTCCTATCTTTTTTCCTTGAGATTTACGAACATATCACATTGAAACACCGGTTCTCGTACAATCACTGAAGTTAAGCCACGTCAAGTCTGGTCAGTACCTAGATCAGTGACCAATTGGCAGTACCAGGTGCTGTAAGCTTGCATGTGTAGTTAGTATAATGGATAACGGCTCGGAATTGGAAATCCGGGAGCCGAGTTACAATTTCAGTTGGGTTCGTTATATTTGCTTACGTGCTTTTAAGAAAGTTATTAATCAACTGTAAAATGATGAGGCCTTGCACCATCTATGGGTTAATTAAGAGAACTTGTATCAGTAAAAAGTCATTTTTACCCCTCCACAACCATATTCTCACAATCTAAAAATATTTTATAGCTTTAAATAACTTGCAATGAGTTGATAAGTCGTAAAAAATCAATCACTCTCTTGCTTTCAGGTTATAAGCAATAACGGAGAAAGGAAAGTCTGAATTCCAAACCGATTTTAAAAGGGATCTTCTCCAACAGACTATCTTACCTTAGACACAAGAGTGCTTTTACAGCTGCATAGCATGTGGTGCATCTAGGGCCTTAAAGAATTACGGCACTCATGTCTTTACTTTCCAACACCGTACCTGCTGCTGGCTGCCACGAATATATCCCACTAAAACTTGTATTTGGAGAACATATGTGTCATATTAACATATAAATTAATATAACACAATAAAATAGTAACATAAATTCAGCAATCTATTATCACTACAGCAAACATTACGTTCAACAGCTGATAGACGATGTGTAAACACTAAAAGCGATGTTTAACTCAGTCGTTCATTCTGAAAAGTAAATACGGTACGCATGTCATCTGCGCCAGTTCATTATAGTAGCGATTTTCCAAGCATAGCTTAAATGTGGCACAAGACCGAAAGTACGTGGCACCCAATGAGGATCGAACTCATGACTCAGTCCTAATTGTTCTAGCGAGACAAGCTTGCTAACCATTACACCGCCTCGAGGTGCCCGTATTTCATTATAGTAATGCCTATTGAATACTTGCTTAAATGTCGCTCCATAGGGCGGCAATTAAGTTAGCTTTTGTCGAGGATTCTTGGTTTGGCCATCGTCGCAATAGCTTGGGAGGAGTAGATGCGATAGGCATCAATAAACTACAGAACTCAAAACTGATCGTTGCATTTAAGTATTGAATATATTTTAAGCTTCTTTTAAAAGTTCAACAATAATTCTTCTGCTGCCACTTAATTTAAAGATGAATTGATGTACGTAGATCCTTATTTTCCGTACAAACAATTCTTTTTTATTTCATGGGTCACAGAACAGGGGACAATTTATAAGATAAAATTAATATAGTGTAAAGATGAGAAAACAGAAATTAGAATTAGTTATACATTCAACATTTGAAGAGTTAGAGAAACATAATAGCTAATTAAGTAAACCTATATTATGGAATATAATATATTAATATATATATTAACCTCGCATAATCTGGCAAAGCTGAATCTGAATCTGAGCTCAACGAAAATCGTTCACTGTGGCTAACTTTTCTGGGGCTTTTGAATGAGCTATGAATCATTGAAATCGGACTAGTGGGAGCGGAGGAGTTGCTTGAACACACACGCACAAACACACATACATACACTGTACTTTATATATAACATACAATATACTTCATAGGACGGTAGGACTTATTTTGGGGCCATTGGAAGCCTACCGTTTGTTTGCGGGGTGGGGATCGACCTATACGCTAAGTATAGGCTTAATTTAGCATTTTGAGTTAAAACTCTTGTGGTCGACTTTTACGCCAGGTCGACATGTACGCCCTCAATTTATGGTAATATATATATCGGATTGTATTTGGTTTACAAATTTTTATAATCTTGTAAATAAACATTGCCGAAGATGCAAAATATATATACAGTAATAGCCGTGTCAAAGGAATAAACGTACATTTGACAACCCCCTTTTTTTTTTCGGATACGAAGGTTAAGCATTAAACCAAAAGACTGATGAATATGTCTAAACAAATGATGTAATGATGACTGAACCTTTTTTGCTTATGTCTCTTCTTTGATTTCTTTCGGTTCACTTCGTCATAATACGCTTCTGAAAATTTTCGAGCATCTTCCATGCCGGGT
>CAHIKZ030000746.1:3967500-3985000 GCA_903632075.3 Acanthosepion pharaonis | reverse complement strand
ATCGTTGTTTAGAAATCATCGATGTAAACAATGACAGACTATCATCACTGTCGTGTCTGTATATTGTTTAATATGTTGTAATTGACATCTTTGATAATGGCTTAAGTAAGCCGAAAGCTTAGATTATATTAAAAAAAAATATGGATCAATATTGTGAATTTCTTTTCTTCGTTCAACGATAATGTCATTAAACTTAGATGTTACGAAAAATTTATATAAAATAGACAACACTTGTCTATATTATTTAATGAAACGTGTATATATATATATATATATATATATATATATATATATATATATATATATATTATTATTATTATTAAAAGAAAATGAGAGAGAGTGAGACGTGCAAAAATAAATGTAAATTCATGAAAGATACAAATAAGAAAAATACAGAAAAATTGTAAAGAATCAATGAATAATAAGAATTAAAAGATTCAAATCTTCACCTATCGCTCGATTTACACTCCCTCCTGTCTTAGGGGAATTGTTGTCTTGCTTTGGGCTAAATGATTTAAAAAATGGAAAAATAGAAAAACAGATTGAATAAGACAGACGATTCAATAAGACAGACGACCCTGTTTTAGATAGATAAATCTGAGACAAGGAATGGCTTGTAAATTTTAACGCCTCGAAAACAAAACTGCTATCATTTAATCACCAGAAAGAATATTTTCTGCCTTTCATCCTCATGACTGATGCTAACCTCTAGGACAGTAACACTTTGAGCCTTCTTGAGCTCATGTTTTCCTCTGACATAAGACGGAGCGATTATATTGAATCCATTGCTCCGTCTGCTGGTAAGAAAGTTGGTTTACTATGTCGTGCCAGACAATTTTTTCTCTACAAAATCCTTCTTGCACATATAAAAATCTACCATTCATGCGCAAATTGAATATTATTGCCATATCTGGTCTGGAGATCCTGCTATATATTTCGAGACTCTCGACAAAATCCAAAGAAGTGTCTGTAATGTAATCGCTCTTGACCTTCGTATTCAATGCAATAGTTTGATTTGTAAGACCATAAACATTATTGTGGGTTCAATCCTCAATGGATACCTCACACATTAGTCTTTGATTCAACAAATATCAGACGGCATCTCCTCATGAGATAATAACATATACTTGAGTCTATTGATCGCTTATACCTTAGTCTATGTAAATATTGATCGTTTATACTTGAGCCTTTATGTAAATACTGATCACTTATATTTAAGCCTATAGGTAAATATTCGCTGCTCATCTTTCAGTCTGTAACTAAATATTGGTCATTTAAACTCGAGCCTATAGGTAAATATAGATCATTTAAACTCTAGTCTATAAGCATCTACTTGCTTCGAGGAGAGGTAAGTGTTGGTTGTCTGTATGAGAGTCTCGAAGCATATCGATTAACCCAAAAGAATAAGAGAAAGTAAGACGCAGATGGAAGAAGAAGGAAAGGGATAAAAGATCTTTCATACTCCATTGGCTTGTTATCTACGTGTCATGAATCTATATTGCGATCTACATGGTTTGAATCTACTTTGGTATGCGATCTACATTCCTGATTTTTATTTAGAAATTTTAGCTGATGTAGGTGCTGTTTATCGCTAGAATATTATTAATAGAATAATTTTTAAAAATATTTTAATTACATTTTCTATATGTTATATATATGCTATTATGTTTTACTATGGAGAAATTATTCCAAATTAAAATTTGTACGATGTAGACATTTTAGCCGATATACACGCTGTTTATCGCTAGAATATAAATAAAAGATGATTTTTTAATATTTTAATTACAGTTTTTATGTTATATATATTTTATTCTAGATGAAGGAGAAGAAGAAGAAGAAGAAGAAGAAGAAGAGGAAGAAGGATGATGACGATTATGATGATGATGATGCATTATCAACAAAATGTTATTTTGCGCCTTATAACATCAGCTTTTCCTTTGGATTGAGAAAACGGAGGTGATGAAAAAACCTTTCACCGCCTGCGTCACTCACAAGATTGAATAATTTCTGTCACTGTACATTTTTTATGGGCTGACGTATCCGCCATTCCAAGTATCCCAGGTAGTCTTGAGTATCGAATGGTTTCCATCCAAGGCTATAGAACGGAGTGATTCCTGCTAATTAACCCATAGTTTGGAGAGAAGGACTATTCCCAACGGTAATTCCGCCTATGTGAATGTAACTATCTCGAGCGGTATTTGAACTCTGCTCTACTGATTTCTCATTCCGAGTCTCTGTCCATTACACCACCGCACACCCATTTCTTTAATTAGTTCGAAATCCCCTCTCGGTTTTAATCTCCGATTAAATCAACTGCTGACAGTTGAGAGAATTCACTACTGAACGTAATGTTACCTGCCAATAAATGATGTGTTCTAAGATTCCGTACTTAGACGTTGATAGACGGATTTTTGTTACTCGAATATTAACATTCTTTTAGCATATTAAGATGTAGCAATCGACTTCTAACAGTCTCCTGTCTCATGACGTACGAAAAAATAAACTGATCTAAACTCCTTGTTCATTTGCTTAGTTGGCGAATAATATTTGACTTAACGCTGTTCTATCAGTGGGCATAAAACATCGAATTGCATTACCTACAGAAGGGTACGAACAGTTACGAAGGATTTCTTTCTCTGGTCCGCCAATTTAACCCCTGATTATCTAATTAATTTATGGAGCAAGTGGCAGAAAAATATCAGTTAGAGTTAATCGACTTACAATGCGACGAATTTTCTAAATCAAAATTTAATTCAGAATCTGCTACCGACTTCTACAAGAAATGTTTTGCCAAGCGGAAAATGTAAAAGCCGATTGAATAATGCGAAAATTATGGTTTCAGTATTTGAATGTAGATATGCTTTTGAAAAAAAATGGTTCGAAAATGAAATAATCTAAAAATAAGGAACCTTGTTTAAATGATATAACATTAACTTCGTTGTTTTTTTTTTAAATCTCCAGACAAATGTGTTGCAGTTTTTTGTGTATATGTATATACTAGTGAGCCAGTCAAAATGACTTGACTCACTTTATAGTCCACCAATAGAAGGTTAACCAATCAGAAGACATAAAATACTCAATCCGTCAAGGCGGCCATTTTGTTTACTCTCTCCGAATGTCCACTGCCAGCTTGTCAGGCGAAGAGGAACAGAAGGAAGAACTACTGAACTACGCTCTGCTACTTTACCGGTATATCCACTGCTAACCTGAACTACGCTTTCCTACTGTCTTCGAAATATTCACTGCTAACCTCTGGATTCTATACTCAAAGACGACCGCCATCATGAACAACAAAATGCAGCCTTCTGCTCTGAAGTCGAGACAATTTATTATAGTACATTTGATATCATGGCCATCCCCCGAGACATTGGATAGTTTTCTGGCTCGTGCTCTTCAAAGGTTGCCGAACTCTGGTATAGAATATTTGGTTAAAGACGATTCTTCATTCGTTTGTACTAGCGGATAGCTAAGAAAAGTAAACAACCACATTATTGAGAGATCATTGACGTGTTCCTGGTCAAGGACCAAACGAATCAGGAAAACTCCTACGAATTGTAACGAGAACCTGTATTAAAAATCTGTCGAGTTCATTTGACGGCACCTTCAAGTTTCCTCTGCACAACTTAGTGTTTCAATTATCGGCTTTTAATGAGAGATTATCACGTTGCTTCCAAGCGATGATAAGTCATTACGACAGGATGAACTGGGAGATTATTGAAAGCGAAAGGAAATAGATTTCCATCTTCCATTTCCTATAAGTCGGTCGATTATTGCATTTTTCAATAAACCAGCCATGAAACGTCTGATATTGGCTTGCAGGGAAGCAGCTGCCATATGATTAGGCCACAGGTAATTTTTAGATACTCAAGAATATAGGGAGACTGATCGTCTCTCAAGTGGCTGCGGAGTGAAATTTTATTTTTATGATGTATTAATTGAAATCATATCTCCGACCGTCATCATCTGATTTCCTGTCATTGCATAACCATTGCTCTTGATACCAGTTTAAAACGATTCATATCTAACTTGTTTGAGTTCTCTTGCAGTACAATTATAAGATACAAGAGAACACTCATATATAATTTCATTACTAGAGCAATTATAAATCTCTTTCTTTCTTTCTTTCTTTCTTTCTTTCTTTCTTTCTTTCTTTCTTTGGTTTATCTTCAAGCCGACATGTCTCTCCTTTCATTATGGGTGCTTCCAGCTCAACGGATTAGTGGAAATATCTAAAGCCAAATCCCCAAAAAAAAAAGAAAAAAGAAAAGATTTTTCATCGTAATCAAGCTGTGTTAATACGCAAACGTAATTCTAAAATTAATAAATATCCGATTAGTTTATACCTTAAGACATAGAGATGTAATCGAAATTCAGGAACATTTCCATCACAGCGAAATGATAATTAAATGTGTAATGTCAACGGAACTTACGTCAATATTTGTTTACTAATAGTTGCGCAAGTTTGGAACAAGGTCACAATTATGGAACACCCAGTAATAATTGAATACAACACTAATGATCATTTAGACAAGATTGTTTAGTCATTATAGGACCACGAAGCGGTTAAAGTCATCTAAGCTATGATTCTTCTTCTGTAGACCGTGTCTCTTCAGGACGTTGTGGAACATGGCTCTCCACAATGGCCTATCTTTTTAAATTTTTCAAACAAAACAGAATTCTATACATTATTATTATTATATTTATTATTATTATTATTATTATTATTAAAATCATATTAATTACTCTGACTTTTTGAGATAATAGTGAGAGTGGAATTTGTATGTGATTAGGTTATATATTTTTTGTAATGTCAACGAACACTCTTTGCCACTTTTGTGATGCCAACGAATACTCGTTGCCACTTTCGTAATGCTCATGGTAGTAGAGACTTTTTAATTGCAGATAGAACTATAGTAACGCCGTTGAACAATACTGGTGATAGACGCCTTTGAATATCACTCACACTAATAGTACTTGCTCGATAATACTCGCTCGAACAGTAATCCGTATAGTGAACCGAGTACAGGAATAGTATAGTGAATAGAATAGTATAGACTAGTAATGGTGATCAGTATAGTAATAGAGGATAGAATAGAAATAAGGATCAATTAGACGTCCCGTCATTTCATACTTATGCATTTCCTCTCTAGTCAAGTGGTCTACTTAATTCAATAATGGGATCGCCTGTGTTTGCTCACTGACGTTCTATGTTCAAACACAAGTGTCGGCAGCGACCCGTTATTCCGATATAACACGATGATCCTACTACATCAGGAAGCAAGATCTCTGAGAGGTTAGAGGTTTTCAGGAGCGTGGAGCCACATCTCAAATGCTGTTGTTCCCAGATCCTCCATGGCTCAGGGTGGTTGCACCTGTTAGGGTCCCAGCTATGGGCAAATAATGAATCCCCAAACAAAAACAAAATACTATGAAAGTATAAAATTATATGTTTATATTAGAACTACCAACAATATATTTTATCTGTATTTTAAGACATACAATTGTGTTCAAATTATTTAGATTTTGGCATTAAATGACCCATAGATGTTGATGTGCCGCTAAACGAAAGCAACCAGCCAACCTGGTGGCTCTGAACTGATACCCGTCTAAATACTCATTAAACGTTTCTTAACATTGGAAGTTGTGTTTTCAATGCGATTTGTTCGTAATTGAAGGAAGGCTTATAAATTCAAGATGGCTGGCTAAGTGTTTTAATCTGGAAGAAAAGCAATCTCAAAACTGTATAAAATATTAAAGAAAGTACAACTGACTGGTCAGTCAGTGAATTCCAAATGTTTCTATATAAGGAAACGGCTAATTTTATCGTTACCATTATTATTCAGGTTGCTGAAGCAGGAGATCTTGGTGGTTTGCTCAAAATCGCTCTGAACGGCTTAAGCTAGCGGATTCAGATATGGGCTTGAGGAGAGCCAGAATACTTTGATGCTTTTCTTGCACCTTTCCAACCGTTTTGATCTTCATGGACTGCGCAACCTTAGTGTCCTCATGTATGATTTAAGGTCCACGTTGTCATGTACGTGTGATATCATGGTCTTGAAATTAACTTTTAGCCCAGCAATTATATTTTACATAGCTGTCGTTGTGTCCTTTGCACTTTTGATTTTGAGACCTTAATGAAACTCCCAAGCAGCAGCAACAAACGACTCCTTGTCAGAATCGAAGGATTCCGAATCTCTCTGAGGTAGGCTGGGATTTGCGTGTAGAATTTGGGATTAAAGTGTCTAGACTGATGGCCTTGAGCCATTTAGATGATGCAAGACTTCATTCACGTTCTCATCTCGACAGTAAGGTTCGAAAAGCTAGACTAATTTTTGCAAAATGTCACATTGTCTGAACTGATGAAAATTAAGCAAATGTGTTCTTCAAACTTTAATTTTGTTGGCTATGATAGTAAAGCGATATGTCAAACAATGCTTACTTCCGATATGCGTAAAACCGGTAAAATTCGTCGTTGCTTGCGCATTTATGTGGTGGGGACTCTTTCTAGCGCTGCTGTTGATCCATTCGTTCGATTATATGACAAAGTTGATGCTCCATTGTGTAAAAATATTATTGGTCAGCATGTACCTCCCCATTGTAAATCAGTTCTTTGTATTTACACTGTTCACATTAATCAGGCTGTTGTCTTCATCTTTATTGTCATATTTACGACGTTTCGGCCGTTGTACGCTCTAGCCTTCTTCAAGAGATATTAGTTTGAATTGCGAACCTAACTCTTTATTTACTTCACGGGCGTATTCTTTGTAGCTAAAATACAGTGATTATGGAATGGGCGCTGTAAATTTCATATCTCCCTCGAATAGAAAATATCTGAAAAATTCACTTGCGATAATATTATCTAAAACAGGGGTCGGCAACTCATTCGACCCCGCGGGCCGGATCGTGTTATAATGACGGGTCGAGGGCCGGACGAAGGCCATTAATGAAAAATTAAGGAAAATTACATATGCAGACCCCTGTCAACCTAAATATTTAAAACCATAATGAAAATAAACATTGAGAAATCAGAAAAACAAAAGAAAATCTAAAATTAAAAAAAAACACCTAACAAAAATTACTTTTCCTCAAGGAACGTCAAAATACTTCAAAGTGAAAAAAATCAACCGAAGTGAAATGGATGAAATTATGACGTGTAGGTCTGAAACTGTTATTGAAAATTGTTCCACAAACGAACCACACACACACACACACACACATCAAACAAAAACGAAGCACATATACCCATACATACGAGTACAAATAGTTGCAAACATACATTTACGTACGTACACATGCGGTATCATCCACACATTCATGAAGCATGTATGTATAATGCGCGTATGTTTAACTGTCTTTAGATTTCTGCTACTTTGCATGTTAGTCCCTCCCTGGCCTCTTTCACTTTATCGTTCCTTTCGCTTCTGCTATCTTTTAATGTAGCCAAGGGTCATAACAAATATGTATCCATTATTTGACATTAAACGTAGGCAACGCAACTTGGTAAAATATGTCTCATGAAAGATAACTGGCAGATAGTCTAATATTTTTAGTGCACTGAGATGTGTAGACATTCTATGGAAAATGACATGTAACAAATTTCATTTGAAGGTTGTCTCTCATGTTAAAAATACAGTCATTGGTAATCAGGCTCGCGGGCCGGTCAAATGCCTTCGCGAGCCGGATCCGGTCCGCGTGCCTTAGGTTGTCGACCCTTGATCTGAAATAACCTGACAGCACTAATTGTTTGTAGTTTAAAAACAGGTGTTTGTTAACTCGTGATATTACAAATGGGATGTACAAACAAATATGTCAGAGCATTCATTCATTTTACGTGCATTATGGTGTAACGGGTATCGACTCTAAATGAGAAATTGGAGAGCCGAGTTCGAATTCCAGTCCAGTTCGTTACATCCACTTACAAAAAACGTTGTGAAAGGTATGAATCCATGTATTCCCCACACCTCAGGTGTGGGTTGTATAGCAGGACAGACTTGGTCCTGTAGTCTTAGTTGTCAACCAGTCTACGGTAGAAAGAAATGGCAGCCTACTGTGGAAAATCTGCCTATTGAGTAATGAATCGAAAGAGATATGATCACCTAAGCGGGTATCACGAGTGACTCTTAACTGATAATACTAAATTTCACCCAATAAAATTCTGGAGATCTACCCAAGGTAGTGGTTTACAATAAAAATGGTAATATTGAAATGTTTGATATCAATAGAAGAAGATTATGAGGAAAGATGACGACTGACCTTCGATTTGAAGAGGTCAATTTTCATGTGTTGAAATGTTACAAAGATAATTACCTCATCTGTAATCACAACACCAGTTGGCAGTGTCATCGTTATACTAATGACAGTCTGTTTCAGGGTGTTTACGATGAGTAGGAAAAAAAGCGCAAATGCAATAATAATTGGAAAACTACACATTTTATTTTTTTTCTCTGCATGGCTAATTGCGTATTTATAATTCAGCAGATTGCAGAAACTGAGCTAAAATTATTGGAAAGACAACTTTTAATTCCAGTCGGGTTTCTTATAAGAAACCTATGAATACACATCTTCTTCCCCGGCTATGGATTAAATAGTAGGACTTTGACAGTAAATAATTATTATTTAAAAAAAATAAATCTTAGAATGTAAAATAATTTCCTGGCTTTAAATACCCTGAAAAAGGTTGATAAGTCATAAAAAAAACAGTCTTATTTCTTCAAACACAGAAGATGTTGATTTTTTTTTCAAAGCCTTTCATATGCCAACTATGAAATTTCATCTGAGGAAAGGAGACTTGAGAAAATTGATACTCAGAGGGACAGAAGGAAACAAGGAGTAAACTACCTAAAAAAAAAAAAAAATGTCTATGCAGGCATTGGAAGGGATACAAATATTGCTCATAGCTAAATAGGATAGGAAAGTGTAGAGAGCCGTGATTTCCATATGCTTAACGGACAGAGCACTTAAAAGGCGTATTAACGTATACGGTACGATAATTCCTAATCTACATGCTTTCTGTTCGGTCTGCTACCATGACGTGTCAGTGACGAGTTCTTTGATTGTGGTCCTATAGCGTCAGTCCACGACGTTCCTTGAAGAACGGTCCTCTGTTCGGTCAGCTACCATGACGCCTCAGTGATGAGTTCTTTGATTGTGGCCCTATAGCGTCAGTCCACGATGTTCGTTGAAAAACCGTCCTCTGTTCGGTCAGCTACCATGACGGCTCAGTGATGAGTTCTTTGATTGTGGTCCTATAGCGTCAGTTCGCGACGTTCGTTGAAAAACCGTCCTCTGTTCGGTCAGCTACCATGACGCCTCAGTGATGAGTTGTTTGATTGTTGTCCTATAGCGTCAGTTCGCGACGTTCGTTGAAGAACTGTCCTCTATTCGGTTAGCTCCCATGACGCCTCAGTGATGAGTTCTTTGATTGTGGTCCTATAGCGTCAGTTCGCGACGTTTGTTGAAGAACGGTCCTCTGTTCGGTCAGCTACCATGACGCCTCAGTGATGAGTTCTTTGATTGTGGTCCTATAGCGTCAGTCCGCGATGTTCGAAGAAGTACGGTCCTCTGTTCGGTCAGCTACCATGACACCTCAGTGATGAGTTCTTTGATTGTGGTCCTATAGCGTCAGTCCGCGATGTTCGAAGAAGAACGCACCTCTGTTCGGTCAGCTACCATGACGGCTCAGTGATGAGTTCTTTGATTGTGGTCCTATAGCGTCAGTCCGCGATGTTCGAAGAAGAACGGTCCTCTGTTCGGTCAGCTACCATGACGCCTCAGTGATGAGTTCTTTGTGGTCCTATAGCGTCAGTCCGCGATGTTCGAAGAAGAACGGTCCTCTGTTCGGTCAGCTACCATGACGCCTCAGTGATGAGTTCTTTGATTGTGGTCCTATAGCGTCAGTCCGCGATGTTCGAAGAAGAACGGTCCTCTGTTCGGTCAGCTACCAGTGATGAGTTCTTTGTGGTCCCATCGTCAGTTCGCGACGTTCGAAGAAGAACGGTCCTCTGTTCGGTCAGCTACCATGACGCCTCAGTGATGAGTTCTTTGTGGTCCTATAGCGTCAGTCCGCGACGTTCGAAGAAGAACGGTCTTCTGTTCGGTCAGCTACCATGACATGCCAATGATGAAATCTTTGACAGTGCGCAAAGAAAAATACATACATTGCTTTCCCTAAGGTAAGTATCAAACAAACTCACTTAGTTAAATTCGAATTCTGTTGTGTAATTCCATTTTCAGTACAGATAACCGTTATGTCCCTTGCCTATTTACGATCTACTAGACTTTGTTCTTTACGGTTTATCAATCTTTTGCGGTTTATTCAAAGTCGGAACATATTTTGGTTTACCGTATATACTCGTGTAACTCACGTTGTTTATTTTCAATACAGCTGTATTTTTTGACTACAGTAAATAGATATATAGTTTGGTCAATGGCTAATTTTATATCTCATGTATGATGCGACCCCCTTAAAATTAGCTTCTAAATTAACCCTTCAAAATTCGCATGATACGCTTGTGTATACGGTATTTACAGTATTTATATTCGGACTACTGTCCTCATCTTTGTTGTGATAAAAATAACAAAGTGAGGATAATAATCCGAATATAAATAGTGTAAATAATAACTCCTCATCCCCAAAATTCAGACAAAAATATAATAATTATTTTCTTTTTTCGCGATTGAATATTGCATTAATAATATTTGAGAATAACAATGATTCTTCCAATTATAAATCATATTCAACCACCAGGTGGTTGGGTACGGTGGATTTATGCGTTTCCCAAGAGTTTGAGAGTAAATGGGTGCAACGAACCCGACTGGAAGTTTTCTCCGATTTCTCATCCCGGGCCACTATTCATTACACCACCTGCACACCCCACTAGGCAGGAAACTAATATAGCAGAACCCAAAACAATAAACCCATGTAGAACGATTCACTTACATCAATTCACCAAATGTTGAGAAACTGACAAACGGCCTTATAAAATCAGCATTCGATATTCTGCCTTTTGACATTTCTTGAAAATCAATCTCTAGCAGCTTTGTTTTTCTTAAAAAAAAAAGATAACGAAAAAAAAGATAACGAAAAAAAAGAACGCATTGGCCCTTCAATTTTCTTTTCTTGAATTGCTACGACTTTTCTTCCAGTTGCCTTCTCTAAAGTGCTTAATTCAGAGTTGCCCCTTTCCTGGACATGTTGTCGACTAATCCTAAAGAGTCCAGTTTACTCTGATATTTAACGCATATATGGGTGAGTAGAACAGCAATCATAGCTTTCCAAAGAGTATTTGACCGAAAGCGAACGCGAGCAACCTCGCCTGGCAGTTGGCTCACCGATTCCATAATTTTGGCACAGGTAACTGTTATACTGCTCGTCGTCCCGTTTGGAAATCTGTCCTTATTTCAGCCACTATTTCCTGGGCTCCGTTTAGTCTCGTACATATCCTCGTGAGGACCGATCTGGTTACACTTGTCATTGTCGAATTCAACTTTTTTCCTTGGCTTCTCGCTATGCTTTAAAAGGAAAAAAAAGTTTAAAATTAATGGTAAGAACAATAGAACAGAACAACGCAAAATCAACTAAATACAATCTTACCAAAGCCCAGGGCGGGAAAAAAAAAACCCTGTCATTATGGAAAATCCGGAAGGGAAAAGTTTACTATAACACGACTACGAATATGCCGAACTAAAATGACGCATTTATTATTAATGAAACAAGAAGAACCACTATGGTGTACTACATGCCAAACCCAATATACAGTAAAAAAAAATTATGCTTAAATGAATTGATTTTGACTCGAAAAGATACAATTTCTTTAAGACAAACAGCCTAAAAGAACTATTCGAAAATATTAAAATAAATAGGAATATAACATGAAGTCAACTAGATTATATCTGAATATATATATATATATATATATATATATATATATATATATATATATATATATATATGATGAAATATAGTCATAAGATGTGCTATATTTATGGGATAAAGTGCTCAATATCAGAGATAGAGCGTGTGTAAATATAAACGTGAACATTCAACACTTAGAGGCGACAGTCGGTTTTATGCTATATGCAATAGTCAGGCCACGAGTATATATATATATATATATATATGTGTGTGTGTGTGTGTGTGTGTGTGTGTGTGTGTATATGTATATATATATAATAATATTTTTGTTTAAAAATATGATTCCTTCGCTACATAAGAGTTGTCATGTTTCAAAAACGAGAGCCGTAACCATCCAAATAATTATTAAGATTAAGTTGAATTGAGATGTTTAGTCCCGTATTTTAATAACTATTTGGATGGTTTCGGCTCTCGTTTTTGAAACATGGGAACTCTTATGTAGCGAAGGAATCATATTTTTAAACAAAAAAATATATTATTATAATAAACCTCTACTTCTTTATGGAGCACTGTCTTCTTAAAAATAAAAACAAAAATACTAAGGAACTCCGGATTATGCACCCAACGTGTTCTTTTCTATTTTCTGCATACCTGCGCACTTATATATATATATATATATATATATATATATATATATATATATATATATATATATATATATATATATATATATAATAAAACCAAAGATTTTCTAGTTTCCCCAAATATAGACCAAAATAAATCAATTTTGGCATAAAAAGCCACTTAAACTAAACTATGCTTGCTCACTAATCTATATATTGTCTCATAATTAACGCTAAAAAAAATAATCGTTAATAAATCATTACATTTTTGGGTTTTAAATGCCAAAATATATCTTTGACCAAGTATGAATAAATAGAAGATATACAGTACTATCATATCAGCTTTAGGACATTTTAGAAATAACTTTACAATACTAATTGCGTGGTTATAATTCAGCTATAAGTAGAAACTGACCGAAAATTATGCAGAAGTATGAATTTGCCAGCTTCTCTTAGTTTAATATCGGATATCAATATAGGTCATGCCATGCTATTTATGCTCTCTCTATCTTTCCGTATTCTTTGCCGCAGGCTGATTACTGTAATTATTAGTAATCCGAGTTGATTTTAATGACTATGAAATTGATTTAACTGACCAGTGGCGTCTTGCGAAGTACTGTCGTAGCCACTGGAAATGCAAGCCTACAATTCGTAAAATTATTTAGTTTACAACAATGACTGGCGAAGACTTTAGTAATGATTTAGTGCGTCAGAAAGGTAGATTTTAATACAGACACGCTATGATGTTATGACGATCGACCCAGAATGAAATAAACAGGAGCTGAACTGAGTGAATAGAGATCTTCATTGTATTGATTAATTTATATGAACGCTGTTTTGATAACAGTAAAATAAGAAGTGAAGGTCACAATACCATTGAGAAAACTTTAACAAGCTTTTATCTGAAACAATTTTCATTTCATTTCCATTTAGTATGAAGGCAACGTATAAGAAACAAATGTACAGGACTACTCAACACCGATGAATGAGCCCCGGGGCAACTCAGGACGGGGGCAACTCAGGACGGGGGCAACTCAGGACGGAGGCAACTCAGAACGGAGGCAACTCAGGACGGAGGCAACTCAGGACGGAGGCAACTCAGGAACAGAAAAACATACCTTTAATATAAGCAAATAAAAGTAATTTATTAAAACCTTAATTAGTGAATATTTTCACTTCATTAAAAAATATATTTCTTTACGATTAACTTCATTACAAATAATTAAGAAAAATATCGACTATCAACTTTTTACATAAATGACTTTTATCCGGTTATAAAATAATTATGGTTTTCTGGTACTGAGTTGTCTTGATCCAAAGTGGTCTCAGTCCTGAGTTGTCCCGGTGCTTAATCGGCGGTGTTGAGTTGTCCCTACCCGAAAAAAAAAATATATATATATCCATATACATACCATATTTAAACACGCCCAAACTTTAATTTCTACCCAATAACAGACAATATTACAAACATACGAAAAAGATTCCACAATGTAACAAACACCGTTTAAATCAAAGTGTTTACTGATTCAAACTTAACATCACCAAGTGAAATATTTGACCAATCAGAGAAAACTAAAACCTTATTATTCTCTACTCTACATTCGGGGAAATTTTCTTATAAAACCCCACGGATTTCGATTACCAAAAAGAAGCTTCTCTCCACCACTAACGCGTACTGAAAGAAACATGTATCGGTGAGATTCAAACGAATCAGCTACAACAAGCAACATGGCTAGCCATTCGGAAACTTCAAACGAATCATCTCTAACAACAAGAAAGACGGACAGTAAATCCTTGTTAACGATAAAAATCTTTTCTTAACCACATTTTTTTCTGTGCTCCAACTATTTAAAAGACTTTTCTCAATCACAGATTTTTACGGTGGACCAACTATTTAAAGATATTCTCTAAACAACAGCTTTTATATGTACCAATAACACAAACACTTTGACTCAGCTAAAGACTATTTTTACTCCTTTCTGACTCTTTTGAAGTCATTTACATATGTTTGTAATTACAAATGTTTTATAAATTGGCATATCTTTGATTTCTATATTTTTATTTTATTATTGCTTATAATTTGGATGTTCGGATTTTTAATATAAAAAATGGCTGACTGAATTACCTATAAACACATAAATGAACTTGACCAATAATCAGGCGTTAAAATTTTACTTCAATGAAAACTGATTTTAATACATTTGTTCATTTACAATCAAGCTGAAGTCATTTCTACTCAAATTAATCTGAATTTTAAGCAACCCCACTGCTAACGTCCGATTGCCTAAAGCAACTCATGAAAAATATGTCCAAGGGATTTCAGCACTCTTTTACTGATTGTGTAATTAATTCTTCTAGTTGCCATTTACTTTAAGACTCCATTGTTGCTCATATGTTTGGTCCACAGTATTGTTAGTATCCTTCTTAAAACCACATTTGTGATGCATCTAGTTTTGGAGATGCCTTTGTTGTTTCAGTGCGTGTTCGTATTTTGGTGACGCATTTTCCATCTTCTGCTATAACATTTCCCTGATATTTAAACCTATGTACTTGCTTGATATTGACATCTGTTCTCTTGTTGATGATTACAGTTACTGTCTTTTTGAAGCCGATAGTTAGTACTTTTTCTCTCGCTTTTTTTCACTGCCCTGTTTGGAGGTCCTGTTACGATTCCATAAAATGTATTCAGTTATAGTATCAGTTGCGACATCTTCTCATGGACACCTGCTAAGAACGCTAGTGTCGTATACTGTTAGTGCCGTAGTGAGTTAAATAGTCATCCGATATCTCACAACTATAGTCCTCAGATGTTTCACAAATATAGTCACTGGATGTCTCACAAATATAGTCATCAAATGTCTCACAAACATAGTCACTGGATGTCTCACAAATATAGTACTGGATGTCTCACAAATATAGTCATCAGTTGTTTCACAAATATAGTCACTGGATATCTCACAAATATAGTCATCAGATGTCTCACAAATATAGTCATCAGATGTCTCACAAATATAGTCATCAAATGTCTCACAAAGATAGTCACTGGATGTCTCAAATATAGTCATCAGTTGTTTCACAAATATAGTCACTGGGTATCTCACAAATATAGTCATCAGATGTCTCACAAATATAGTCACTGCATGTCTCACAAATATAGTCATCAGATGTCTCACAAATATAGTCATCAGATGCCTCACAAATATGACTTCGACAGATAAAGTTCAATTTTGTTTATTATTTACATTGATTACATTCGGACAAATGTCTTCCACTTTGTTGCTATTATCACAGCATTTCGACCATTTTGTCTCCGTCCTTCTTCAGGTGTCTGTTGATCCGGCTTATTGTCAGGGAGTTTCGAAATGGGAACTTTATTTAATCTACGTGAGTAAATGGTTCTCCCTCCGATAACTCCTTCCTTTTCTTAATACTGATTAGTTATTGCTCTCCTGTTTTCAATGAGTTTTGTTCCTTACTACCTGTTACAAGGATTGAACTTACAATTTACGAAATAACGCTTTAATCCACTAGGCAATTGTATTGCATGGCAGTCCTGATCTTTGAACTTGCTAATGTTTTTATTGCCTGCTTAATTCTGCCACCTCTGCTTCTATTGTCAGTCTGGAAAGCTTTTGCCACCGCTTCTCCTTTGTTACGACTGCTTGAAGTCAAGCTTGCATCTCGCTGCTGAGGTTTCTTTCTTTCTTTCTTTCTTTCTTTCTTTCTTTCTTTCTTTCTTTCTTTCTTAAACGCTCCTTTCCATTAATTCACTATACGTAAGGTTTAAAATGATTATTTAAAAATGAAAAACTTTCTTGAAGCTTCCATTTTAACTTTAATTGAAAGCTAAAGGATTTAAAATTTACTATTTCTAGTAATCAAAATATTCTGTGGTGCATTTCAAACAGAAATTATATTGATCGGAATCGATTTTTTTTTCATTTTAATCGATGAAAACGGACATTTTGATACCTTTATAAACAAAGGATAATTCTCATTTTTAAAAGCCTTGCAGAAATAAAATATATAAAACGTTATTTGAGGAAAATTATCAAATCTAAAGTTAAATTGAAAAAAAATTACTTATAGCATAAAATGATGTATACAAACATTTCTTAACTATGGGATTTTGTTTTTCTGGCGTGTTAACCGATTTATTTATATTCGACTGGAAGCCAAACATTTTCATAGTTAAGTATGGTGAATCAGACGATAATTTTTTCGACGTAAGGAGGAAACCCATAAAACACGTGATTTTTAAATGCTGATTTATCGGTTTGTACATCCATACTTCAGAATTCTGCACATAATCACACATACAAAAACACATCGAAATTCTTTTAAAAATATTCGGTGTCGTCAGATTGTAATAATTATAACAATGATTACTAAATATAGTTTTACTTAATAACAGTATTTTCTAAGAATTGTGTAATTGAAAATAAATTTTAAAAGATCTAAAATCTTTATCAATTATTCAATTTAAATTGTAAAAAAATGAAAACAAATCTTGTAAACATTCTTTTTTGTCAATTTTTTTTTTCAGACAATATTGTCTTTAATATATATTATTCATAAAAGCAATTAAAAGCAATTTTAATTAAATAATGTCTTACATTTATTGAGTTTTTTTTTTAATTTTTCGATTCAAAACAAATTTTCGGAAAGACCAGGTGCGATTTTGAAAAAAAACAATTCGGTGATTTAAATCCTTCAAAGAATTCTGTTTTAACTAATATAATCACTAAAAATTGACTCAATGAATTTCTCAAGTTTTCATAAAAGGGGCAGAAACACATGTAATATATATATATTTTTACCAAGATTTTTTAATAAAAACAATTTAAAAATAATTCCATTCATTTTTGAATAAGTCCTGAAAATGTCATTAAAATCTGACAATTATTTCATTTTTTCAAGAATTTCCAAATTAATGTGTCTTTCACCGCAAAAAAGAGGCGAAAATTTGCTATTCTAAATCTTAGAACAACCACTGACGCAAGAAAACATGTTTTTCTTTATC
>CAHIKZ030000746.1:3907500-3962500 GCA_903632075.3 Acanthosepion pharaonis | reverse complement strand
TTTCCTTCTTTTTTTTTCCTTTCATTTGATTCATTTGATTCCTTCCTTCCTTCTTTTCTTCCTTCCTTCCTTCCTTCCTTCCTTCCTTCCTTCCTTCCTTCTTCTTTTCTTCCCCTTCCTTACTTCCTTTCTTTCTTCCTTCCTTCCTTTAGGCTTTTGGTCTTACGACCGCATAAGTTGAAACACCGGTTCCTGTATTATCACCGAAATTAAGCAACGTCGAACCTGCTCAGTACCTAGATGGGTGACCACTTGGGAATAACAGATTCTGTAAGCTTGGATGTGCGGATGGTGTAATGGAAGTTGTTAATCGGAGAGCCGAGTTTCAATTCTAGTTGAATTCGTTATATTCCCTTACGGGCAAATACCATTGAGAAAGTTATGAATAACATTCTTCTCCCTTCAGATATGTGTTAAATAGTAAAACTTGTATCACTAAAACCATTATTATCTGAAAAGGTATAAAATGACAAAATATTTAGATTTCGGCATTAAATAACCATAGAAGTTGATATGCCGCTAAAGAAAAACAACCAACCTTGAGACTTTTTCTCCATTCTTTTCTCCTCCTTTCATTTTCTTTATCTTCCTTCCGGTTCTTCTTTTTCCCTTCCTTCATTTTTCATTTCTTCCTTTTCCTTCTTTCGGATAGTGACTTTTTTTCGTTTGTCCGTTCGTTCATTCATTCGTTTATTAGTTTCTTCTTTCCTTCTTTCTTTAGACTTCTGTTTTTATCTTTCATTTATCCTTTTTTCATTTCCTTCAGGTTCCTTTTTCCGTCCTTCATTTCTTTCTTTTCCCATCATTACTTGCGCCTGTCCTTCCTTTTACCTTTCTTTAATACTTCGTTCACACTTTCTCCATTTTCTTTCTTACCTTGATTTCTTATCTACCGCCCTTCTTTCTTTCTTTCTTTCTTTCTTTCTTTCTTTTCCTTTTTCTTTTATCCTCGTTCATTTCCTTCTTGCTCCCCGCCTTTCATTTCTTTCTTTCTTTATGCATTTCTTCATCTCTTCCACATCCTTCCTTCTTTTTGAATTCCTACATTGCTTTTTTTCCCTTTTTTCTTTACCTTTATTTCTCCTTTATTTTTCTATTCCCTTTTTATTCTTTCATTCCTTCGTATCTTTTCTTACATCTTCCTCGTTTACTTCCTTCTTTCCGCCATTTCTTTTTTTCCTCATTCCATTAGTCCCCTTCTTTCATTTCTTTCGCCACATGTTCTTTGTCGCTTTACTTTTTAACTTTTCACTTTTCTCTTTCGCTGCTCTCTCTTTATTTTTCAGAGGATTCATTTTTACAATGAGAGAGCCCAGGTTGCGCGTTACAATTTGGGGACCATGAAAATCAAGTACGCATAACTCTTTGCATAGTACAGTAACAGAAAAAGGAAAGTATAACACAAAAATACAGAAGGCGAGTACGAATAGCAAAGGGCGGCTACCAGACACTAAACAAATTGTTTCCCATTGCAATAGTTCTGAGGAAGATGTCTGAGTAGAACTTACTCTTAACATGAAGGGAATCATTCGACTCAGTGTACTTAGTTGTGAAGTTCTAAACCGGTGGAACCAAGAAATATCGTTCGCCAGAACACCTGTCCTGAAAATAGCGGTAGAATAGAGAGAGGTTTGCAACGCTCCGTCTGTGCCAAAACAATTCATTGCCTTAAGGCCGCGCAAAATACATTTGAACTTAAAAGTGAGGATATTATACCTTGAACTCCTATCAAGTACAGAGCCAAATTTCATTAAAATTATAAAAGGGTTTCTTGTGCCAGGACTGTTTATTTTGGGGTTTTTTTACGACATTTTTAATAGGAACATTATTTACATTGTTCGGACTATCGCCCACATCTTTTTTGCCATATTTATCACAACGTTTCGGCCGAACTTCTTCAGGTGGTTGGAATCTCGAACTGAACCCTTTATTTCGCTCGTTAGGTCAGACTGTTATAGTTTCATGTGCCATGTATAATGGATGTCATTTATCAGTTATCTCCTGTTATTTCCCCTCTCCAAGTCCTCCATCGCCTTAACCAGGTATTGAACTCACACTCTTTAGGTCCTGTTACTTGATCTAAGTAAAGCCTTTATCCACTGTGCCATGTGTCCTTGAAAATGTAAATAGTGTATATAATACCTCATCTCAGAAATATAGACAGATACTTTTTAATAGGAAATTCAGTATTTCTTTTGATGCACATTCTTATATCACTTGCATATTATATTCCAACTATTATGCGTGTGAAAAATTATAAACATTCCTATCATAACAACATTATTATTAAATAAATTTAAACACATATATTTATACAATTCATTAGCCTACATTAAGATTTGAAAGGTGAAGAGGCTGCATATGTCAAATAGAGGCACGCTGATTTGCTGCCGTTACGTATTTTGAAATAAATGCGAGGAAGGAGCAAGTATGTCTAATAAAAAATACTTATTATTTTGAAAAAGACTACATCTGTTTTAAGGTATTATTTAAAATTTGCACGCAATGACTTAACCATGAAGAATAAACCTTTACCGTTCTTAAATATAAATTAAAATGTGTAATTAATAATAAAATTGATAATATTGTTAACTTATCATTTTGTACCATGTACTGATTTAAAAATAAACAACGGTTTTATGGGTGATCCAGCAGCTACCAACAATCGTTTTTTTTTTTTTTTTTTCAGAAGAGTTAGAGTCATTAAAAAATATGTGTAGAGTATTATGCGTGTTTCCTAAAATATATAGGAGCTCCACGTGTATTTCCTCGTAAACTCTGAGAAAAGACAAGAAAGGAAAATATTTTTGATACGTATCAATATTTGTTCAATTGTCTTTAGCGTTTATATTTTCAAATTCAAATTTACCGAAAAAAAGAATCCGCAATGTTATCGGTCCTGACCTGGCATCTCTGCTTTAGTCACTTTTTCACCGTCATAATGTTGCATCCCTATGCCTTTTCAATAAATATTTTCATGCTGATTGTTCTGATGAGATTTCCTTTATACTCCCTGGCCTTTACGAATTTAAGCGCAGTATTAAATTGGCTGCCAAATCTCATTATTTTACAGTTAATATTGCTAGATATAACCGCAAGTTATATGACAATAGTTTCTTCCCTTACACTTCTCGCTTTTGAAGCTCTCTTCCGGCTTTTTGGTCTTCAAAAATTTAGACGCAATCTCAATTATCTTTCTTTTTAAATCCTGTTCTTTTATTGTCCTCTCTTCTCAATAATACATTTACTTGTCTGAATTTCTGAGTATGAGGACTTATCATTATTTACACTATTTACATGCGGACAAGTGTGCTCTTCTTTGTTGCTATCACAACGTTTTGGCCGTTGTGCTCTTCGGCCTTCATCGGGTACATTTCGATAGTTCTTATTTTTCTCTGTGGAGAACTTGGAACCTTAAACCTAACCTGATTGCTGATAAGTGCTGCTACTGCTTTTCATACTTGAAGCTCACTGAAGAGTTTCTCTTTTGTTACAACTGCTGCTGCTTCTTCTGTAGAAGACTTGCTGTCATTTGCCTTTCTTTATTCGCGGCTCTCATATCGTATTTATTTCTATGCTAGGCCTACTAAGGGGGTCCTCATATTAATCGCGAGTTTAATCCCTGGGTCGGGCAGTGTTTACTTGGACGCAATAGAAAGAGGGTGGGCAATAACTGAGCAGTACTAAAAATAAGAACTAGACGATATATCCCAAGACATAGGCAGTGGAACAAGAACAGTATAAATAAAAGGGTTCACTTCGGAATTCCCAGTAGGTTACTTGGATCGACGTACACCTGATGAAGGCCAGAGGGAACAACAGACGAAACGTTGTGATAACAACAACAAAGATGAGGACAATAATCCATATGTAAATAGTAAAAACATTGTCCTCATACAAGAAAGTGAGTAGGTGAATGATTTTTTTACGGCTTTAGTTCTGTGCCACGCGATCTTAAGCGATCATGTATCTTTCGATACATTATTGACGAGGCAGATTTTTTCCTTGCCATTTCTTTTTGCGGTAGACCAGTTGTCATCCAAGGCTATAGAACCTGATCTGTCCTGCTATTTACCCATAGCTGGGGAAAGGGAGAAAAAGAGAATTCATACGTTTCCCAAGAGTATTAGCACGTAAGTGAAAGTAATGAATTTGACTGGAATTCGAACTCGGGTCTCTGATACCTCAGTCCGAGCCGCTATCCATTACTCCGCTGTATTTTTTGCAGATAACAAGGATTTTCGGATACACGTCCTACTAATTAAACCATAGGTGTGGGGATAAGAGGTGGATTCCTAGCTTTTCCCAAGGGTATTTGCGCGTAAATGAATATAACGAACCCTAGTAGAATTTGAACCCGGTTTTCCGATTTTCAAGTACGAGCAATTATCTATTACACCACCTGCAAATACAAGCTTACAGAATCTGGTATTCCTAGGCGCTGACCAGGCTCTACGTTGCTTAACTTCGGAAACCGGATTTGCAACGCAACATGGCTGTAACTCTCTCATATAACAATGATGACGACAATAGTCTGCATGTAAATAGTACAAATAATATTTTTTTTGTTCTTGGATTCTTTCACAGACAATAATCCATATGTAAATTCGAGTGTTAATCATCTCAGAAATATAGACATAAATATCATCGATCGGGACCTGAATTTAAATTCGCAGCTAATCTGCTGCATTCACTTTCACGCAAATACATTCGAGAAAAGTATGGACCCAACTCTTCTGAGACATCGAAATCGGAGAGCGCATTGGAACAAGTAAATATGACCTAAAACAAAATACCAGACAGAAAATTTAGCAAGGACAAGGAATGGTTTGTCAATTTGAACACTGCCAAAACAAAACTATTATTCATCTAAGAGAAACCTTTCTGCCTTCCATCATTATGGCTGATGCTAACCCCCCGGGAGAATGTCTGGTTTCAGTTTCTTGGGCTAATATTCTCTGCTAATATGAAGTTGAAAGAATATATTGAATCAGTTGCTAAGATATTTAGTTCACTGTGTCGTGCCAGATAATCATTCTCTCCAGAATCTATCTTACATATTTATAAGTCTACCATTCGTCCATGCTTCCATTATTACTGCCATATATGCTCTGGTGTTCCTGCTATATATTTAGAGATTCTTGATAAACTCCAAAGAAGAATTTGCAATGACATTGTTCCTGATTTAGCATTCAGGATCCAGTCACTTTCTCACCGTTGTAATGTGCATTAACGTGCATTTACTTTTAGTATACTGTGTCCAATGCGTCTTGGTAGCTTTATTGCCTTGAGTGATTTTTTTTTTCAAAGTAGTTTTTTCAGGAATCGAACTAAATTTTTTTTTCTCATTCTATTCTAGCTTCGTAGGTTGCCTTGTGCACGAGGTAGTTGCTGCTTTTTATTGGTTCTATTCGAATTTTTGGAATATTGATTTCAAGGTAGGCATGCCCCCTTGACTTGACTTTTTTTTATATCTTTACATCCCTATTCGTTCTGAAGATAACTTGGATAAATATCTTGTCCTCCCATCTTTCTATTTCTTTCTTTTTGTGTTTTTCATTCTTTATTAATTCTTCCTTTACCTTTTATTACGATATTTCTCTTTCTTTTTCTTTTGCTATTCTTCTTACGTTGAGCATATATCCTGGATTATTTCGCTCTCCTATACGTTTTTTTTCCTTCCTTTATTCATATTTTTTCATTTCTTTCTCCATTTAATTCGAGTTTATGCATATTCGAGTGTGCGCAATTGGAATTCAGTTCCACAAATACATTTCTCTTCATGGTTGAATTATTCGGAATTCTATAAAATGCTGTCAAAATATGCTGGTTAGTATTTTAACTTCATTAACACGTCTCCATTTATAAATGCCACACTTCTCATCTTCGCCAACGCTACTATCCGGGTGCAACCAATCGTGAAAAATCTCCGATATTAGCATCACCATTCTCGGTTATAAAGAAATGGCTCTTCATTGTCAGCATTATCACCTGACTCCCAACGACATTAAATTTTCTTTATCATTAACTACAACAAATTAATTCATCAGATTATTTTTTTTCCTTTTCAAACAGAAACGGGAAATGCCCTACTTTTTAGAGGACTCTGTCGTATCATTTTTTTTTTTTAAATACTGGCTTAATCAATATTTATAATAATATTAAATCAATATTTATGGCGTTTCAAATATATCGACGGCAATCGAGCTAATCGCATAACATAGAGCTACTAAGTTCGATTCAAATGCGTCACTTAACAATTGTATTCTTGTACCGGATAGACGCTAGCTTAGTAAGCGTGAGTTTCAAATAAACTGTCCGAAAGAATAACTTTTTTCTTTAAGAAAAATCCACCGGGGACAGCCTTATTGAAAATATCCCAATTTTTATTTGTATTTGGTACACAATAGTAATAAAAGTGTGCATTTAATATATATTTTTATTATTGCATAACCAAAATTCTGAATCGACCTCCCCAACCCCAAAAAATACGACACATGTTGGTTACACTTGTATAATACTGACACATAGAGAATTTATTATGCCTTTGGGCCACATTTAATCTACATTTAGTAAATTGTTATACACTGCGTGCCAAATTATTATCGATATAACTTTTTTTCTAATATTTCACAAACCGTCCAATCAATTCGCACAAAAGTTTCACACTATATTGGCAACCTTGATCTGCGCAATCACTGAAATTTTCGTACTGATCTGCGCAATGTAAACAAACTGGCGTCATATTTGTTATCAGCACGGTGATTTGAGCGTGCCAAATTATTAGAAAGGTTTAGTAAAATTCCCAGAATTGAGCAAACAAAACGTTTATTAATGTTACACGTGAATGTTTATGATCAAAAGAAGCTAATAAATAAGATAATCAAACAAATAATAACAGATACAAAGGCACAGTTTTAAATAAATTAATAGGGAATGTGCTTTTCCTGTTTTGGAAGAAGTCGATGATCCATACAATTTACTAATTGTAGGATGTCATCTGCTGTAATGCCGCGTGATATGTCAAGAATTGCTTCCCACAACTCAGCGTTGCTCCTGAATTGGCGAACAGTATTCGCTTCATGATGCTCCAAAGGTTTTCGATTGGGTTCAAATCTGGAGAATTTGCTGGCCACTTCATTTTTCGAGGTCCATCGAAGCCTAACTGTTTGAAATATTCAGTAGTCTTGTGAGAAGCATGTGAGTTTTTGCATAAAAACAATGGCCCTTCTGAAGGCAACTTTCATCCACGGTTCAAGATGCTCCTTCATAAACGCTATGTATGCATCAGCAGTCATTTTGACGCCATCTGGTACTCTCCAAGGGCCAACTAATGTTTTTCCAATAATACTACCCCAGATCATTATGCCTCCACTGCCTTGTTGGCGTCTCAAACGCTGATGGCGATTCTGTCCGTTCATTACCCAGACTTTGCACCATCTATCTGGCCCATTAAGTGATGCTCGAGTTTCGTCTGTAAACAAAACTTTAGAGAAGCCAATCTTCATATTGTCCTCGGCCCATTTCAATCGATTTTGAATGTGATTTCTCTTCAACGGAGGCTTCGATACAGGTTTGACTATTGTTGCTATTTCCCTCAGATACAGACACAGAGTACTTTTAGACACAGTAGGATCCCCAATGCGACTGAAAAGCTCTTGACTGGTAAGTCCAGGGTTCTTCGTGGCCTCTCGTTTAAGTCGTGACATGAGACGACGTGAAATAACCCTTGGCTTGCCTTTATCTGCCCTTTTGCGTACTTATGTAGGGTCGGCAGTGAACTTTTTCACTGTTTGATGACACCTCCCTATCATTTTAGAAATTTCTAGGGTAAATTTACTTTTTGAGAGTTCTGAGGTGATAGTTTTCTTTTCAGCATCACTTAAAACTGCTTTTACGGCCCATCTTTTCACTAAATTCTTGCACATTTCTAATAATTTGGCACGATCAAATCACTGTGCTGATAACAAATATGGCGCCAGTTTGTTTACATTGTGTAGATCAGTACGAAAATTTTAGTGATTGCGCATTTTACTGTTGCCAACTTTGTGTGAAAATTTTGTGTGAATTGATTGGACGGTTTGTGAAATATTAGAAAAAAAGTTATCTCGATAATAATTTGGCACGCAGTGAAGATATATTATTATATATATTATAAATATATTATTATTATTATCTCAGAGAGAGGGATATATTTTCTACATAAAACACCTTGGTACAGGAAATAATGTTAATAAAAATAGCTACCTCACAAAACAGAGATACAATAATGAGAAAACAGATTACTCTTATCTTTGTTATTGACTATAGTAGCATATTTAAATAAATGTATTAATCAATAGACGTGCAGCTCGTCTAAATATTATCGATTGGGACCTGAATTTAAATTCCCACCTAATCTGTTGCATTCACTTTCACGCAAATACATTCGAGAAAAGTATAGATCCAACTCTTCTGTGACATCGATATCGGAGAGCGCATTGGAACAAGTAAATATGACCTAAAACAAAATACCAGACAGAAAATTTAGCAAGGACAAGGAATGGTTTGTTAATTTGAACACTGCCAAAACAAAACTATTATTCATCTAAGAGAAACCTTTTTGCCTTCCATCATTATGGCTGATGCTAACCCCCCGGGAGAATCTCTGGATTCAGTTTCTCGGGATAATATTCTCTGCTAATATGAAGTTGAAAGAATATATTGAATCAATTGCTAAGAAATTTAGTTCACTGTGTCGTGCCAGATAATCATTCTCTCCAGAATCTATCTTACATATTTATAAGTCTACAATTCGTCCATGCTTCCAATATTACTGCCATATATGCTCTGGTGTTCCTGCTATATATTTAGAGATTCTTGATAAACTCCAAAGAAGAATCTGCAATGTCATTGTTCCTGATTTGGCATTCAGGATCAGTCACTTTCTTACCGTTGTAATGTAGCTTCCCCTGTGCATTTTCTATAAATATTTTCCTGTACGAGCAATTATCTATTACACCACCTGCAAATACAAAGCTTACAGTATCTGGTATTCCTAGGCGCTGATCAGGCTCTACGTTGCTTAACTTCGGAAACCGGATTTGCAACGCAACATGACCGTAACCGATGAACGTTACCTTGACTTTATATTTTTAAGCACGTTACTAGATTTGCAACAAGGTTTCATCATTTTACAGTTGAATTGGGTGGATGCAACAGTAAGTTTTTGCTAACAGTTTATTTTGTCACACTTCTTGCATGTGGAACTCTTTTCTGACTTCTTGCCTTCCGGTCAACTTGATCTTCAAAAGTTTAAATTCAGTGTCAATCGTTATCTACTGGCTTCTTGATTCCTCTTCTTTTATTGTTCCGTTTACTTAGTAACGTTTTCTTTTTCTTATTCTTTCACTCTCATTATTCTCCCCGAGTCTTAGTGGCTTTATTGCCTTGCTTTGGGTATTTTTTTTAAAAAGTACTGCTGGGTAATATCAAAAAAGTAAAGTTTTGTAGAAAACTCGTTAGTGTCATCAAGCCTATTACTAATAATGGCCTCTTTCTGAATTCGCTATAGTATAGATTTTTCATTGACGTAAGCACACGTTCACCCTTGATATTTGTAAATAAAACCAAAGTACATATAAATCTATAGAGATTAAAGTTGCGAGTTAGTATATTGTAGGTGTGCGCGTGTTCACATATAAACAATGAAATCAGAAGTAACAAAACTTGGGTTCTACTACAGATCAATTCTTCTTTTTTATCGAAACTATAGGGAAACAAAGTTCTAGACGTCTGTTGGGTATGTCCTTTTTCTTTTTCTGGTCCAGAAGTAAGATAGGGTAAGTTGGGATAAGCATCGTTATTATGATCGAGCTTCAATCAGACTTGCGCTGATTTGGAACGACCAAAGTAAAAGTTATACTTATTTTATTGTTATAATAGTCGAATACATGCTAGCTTTGCGTTGAGTTAGAGTGATCAAAGTAAAGGTTGAATATATTTTATTGGTGGAGCTTTTGCAAAACACGTCCAGATGCTTTGCTTTAGGTTGTGGAAGACAGTGCCGTTGTCAGTCGATAAAGGAAATGAGACGTTCCGCAGCAGAGACGTCTTCATCTACGTCTGTATATATCTTAGAGCAAGAAGAAGAGGAAAATTTTTTATCTTTTTAATAGAATTAAACAGCGCCGTCTACGGGCGTTCGCCAAAACCAAGTAGGGTATTAAACTTATGCAGATGACCAAAACCATTTCCGGTTTCTTTGTTACTAGCGTTAGGAGAGAATGTATTCTTTTTTGCATTTTTAAAAAATTATTTATTATAATTTTATTTATTCATTTCGTTTTATCTTACTCACAACTCTTAAAATGAGAAATTATTTTGATTCTGCAGTATATAATAAACAAGATTCTGCAGTATTATAATAAACAAGACCTCCTTCTGTAATGATAAAAAAAAACAATATTGTTCAATTCTAACAAATAGCGTCGCTTGAGGAAGGTAGAATCTACAAAGTCTCCACCTCCCAGGAAACTTCATGACTTACTTTTACAAGTCATTTATCATTTATTCAGTTAGAGAATTATGCGTCGCTATGGTCACCACTCCCCCTCCATCTCACAGAATAGTACAATGACTTACCGGGGATGTTGAAGTTTCACCCACCCTCTTTTCAGAAGTTTGAGGCAAGACCTACAAAGTTTGGTTAAGTTTGTTTTGTTTTACGGTATATCAACCCCAATGGATTGTTTAATGCTGAAAACATTTTTTACTGCCGGTAATATTTTGTTTTGTCAAAAATCTGAGTCTGGTAATATTTTTCTTTCGAAAATGATTTGCTCGTAATAATTTTTTCAAAAAAGGATTCTCGATAATTTTTGATTTTTTTCCAAAAAAGTATTACTGGTAATAGTTAACTATTTACCCATAGCTAAGACCCTAACAGGTGTTAACCACACTGAATCAGGGTGTACCTGGGAACACCAGCAATTAAGAGGTGGTTCCATGCTCCTCCAAACCTCCTTGCTGCTGGACGTAGTTTATCGTCTTACCCAGGACGCGGAAGTAGTTTATCGTCATACACAGGACGGAAACCATCAAAGTAGTAGGTGGTTTGAATTCAGAGTTTTCCTTCTCTTAGACTGGTTATTAATCAGGCCCATTCTATTTTTCTATTTGCCCAATTTGAGCCACTACTTATTACTCTCCCGTGATATTTTTTTTACTTTTAGTATACTGTGTCCTATCCTCTTAAACGAATGTGAGTGCTGGACAATTTCCTCAAAGATGAAGAGGGAAAAAGAGAAGTGGTTATACAGAAGGATATTGAGAATACCATGCAGGCAACGAATAAGTGTTAAGGGAAATGGAAACAAAATGAATCAGATATAGTCAGTTGATATCTTTGGTAGACAAGAAGGCTTAGCTATTAAACACTCACCAGGTATATTGAAGGACATAGAAACAGGGGGAAACATCGTGTAACCTACCTAACGAGTTTGGTGTAAACAGATAGCAGAACAATGAATTGTAGGGATAATAAAAATACAAATATAACTGTAGCATACCTACGGACGAGAATGGGTATGTAAACACTGTATGTTGGTCTGCTGTTGGAGATTTGTCTTCAGCTATCCGGGCAGAGAGCATCCTCAGACGGGGCTATGTCAAAGGGTAGAATCTTGTCTCGGGAAACCTAACCGACCGCGTTTTATACGGGGTTTACGGGGAATTTTTGGCCGAGCCTACGGGAACAGATACTCCACATTAAGTTCGGCCTTGTGCCACATCTGATCGCGTGGCTCGGTTGGTAGATATCCTGAAGCTGGAGATTCGTCTCCAGCTGTGCTGGTCAAACTCTCTGCTTTCGGGCAGAAAGGATCCCCCAGAGGAGGCTATGTCGAAGTGTAGAGTCTTGTCCCGGGAAGCAGCTACCCGGCCACGTTTTATACTGGGTCTACGGGGAATTTTGGGCCGAGCCTACGGACTCGGATACCCCACATTAAATTCGGCCTTGTTCCACATCTGACCGCGTCGGGCGGTTGGTAGATATCCTGTAGTTGGAGATCCATTGTGGAATTCACTTGACTGACTTCTAGCAGTTGACTATTTCTACTACGCGCCGCTGGCAATCTTATATGTGTTGTTCTTGTCCTAAGTGTTATCGTTCACTACTGATCTTCGTTTGAGTATTCTATTCAGTAACCTTTCCTAGGTTACAACAATTACTTAGAGCTACGAAAGATAGGAAGTTATGGAGAGCCATTACCGCCCTGTGCGTCACATAAAACAATATAATCGATTCTTAAAAATCATCCTAAAATTCTTTCTAGGAAAGCTTTGTATTCAATTGTTTTTTAATGCAACAAAATAGTTTTTCTAGACTTAATATTAGTCAAGATGTAGTTTTCTTTCTGAAGTCATTTTTCTTTTAACACTGATCAAAATGTCATTATCTTCTGTTTGTAAAATCAGCAAAACCAACACGATATGAACATCAATTCTCGTAAGTAATCTCTCCAAATCCCGTCAACGAGAAAAATGTTTTGTCTTTACCGATGCCAGTGAATAGTACATTAAAAAGCACAAACTTAACATTCGAAAGATATGAATAGTAAAATATACATTCATTGCACAGGCAAGCAACAGATAACTCACTGTTATAAATAGTTTTCAAAAATAATCTAGCGATATATAGACGATAAGAGAAACAAAAAAAAATATGTCCGAAATTGTGACAGGGGTGGGCAAACGATGTGAAGAGAAACGCTACCCTGGTATGCTCCACTCCCACTTCGAAAATGTCCTCTTTTTCATCAGGGAACTCAAAACCAGTAATCTGCCTAGATAAGTCCTTTTATGTTTACATCAATATCAACCAGCGTCCAGTACACAATAAAGCACGTCATTAATAAATAGTTGATTGGTACACGACACCCGCAAGACAATATACGACAGTAAATCATGAAATGCTGAGACGCAAACGAATCAGGCCTCGTCAATGCAATACCGAATTCCCGCCAAATGTCTTTTCCTTCTTTTTCTTTGGTATTTCCTCTTTTTTTTTTCCTTTGGTGGGTTGAAATCAATTTATGAGAGCTTTGACACGTTTATAATACATTTGGATGTCAGACTCTCTGCCGGCTGATAGTCTTCGTCCGTGTCATGGTGGGGTGTAAAAGATTTATGGTCCATACGCATTAATGGGTGTGAATGG
Source organism: Acanthosepion pharaonis (assembly GCA_903632075.3). Classification (NCBI taxonomy): domain Eukaryota; kingdom Metazoa; phylum Mollusca; class Cephalopoda; order Sepiida; family Sepiidae; genus Acanthosepion; species Acanthosepion pharaonis. The sequence continues at coordinate 3,949,302 of CAHIKZ030000746.1, read as the reverse complement.
TTGGATAATGTGTGTCTTTCAATAAGTGACGAGGTAAGAATTATAAATTAAGAAGGCAGACAAAAAACAAAGACAAAAAAAAAAAAAAAAAAAAAGAAACGAAAAAAAAAAAAGAACAAAGGATTTTTTGGTAGCATTTCTAGTTTTCTTTTAGAAAATAACGTGTATAATTTGAGACCTCCTCAGATGAAGAGCTAGTGTTTTCGTTATGATTTTGTACGGAACTGACTGTTGCCAGTCGTAAAAAAAAAAACAAAAAAAAAAACATCAAGATAGCTTTGACATTTTCCATATTGTGATTTCGGAGGAAATTAAGATGAATACCATTCTTTGTTCGTTTATAATTTTAAAAGAAATATGAATGCAATAGAAAATCCGTCTGTTATAAAGACAACTTTCATGACAACAGTTGATATAGTATTATCTTGAATTTTTGAATGAAATGAAAAACATTGTCAGTCATTATTGTTTTCTGATGAGTATGAAAAATACTAAAGATGCGTATCAAAGGCTAAAACAAAAATTATTCAGGTGTTTTCTTTCAAACTATAAGGCACAATTAGTTTTTACCAGATATATTAAGAATGCATTTTGGAGGCTTTGGATATTTATATAGTTGCTGCCAAACGATAAGTAACCATCAGTTTTTAACGAATGTACTAAAAATACGTTTCGGAAGCTAAAACACAAATTATTCAGAAGTTTTCTTTCAAATCATATGGAACCATCCGTTTTTAATAGATATACTAAAAATGGGTTTTGGCGGCTAAAAACTTATATATTTACATAGTTTCTTTCAAACAATAAAGAACCATCAGTTTTTAACGAATATACTAAAAATGCTTTTCGGTGTATAAAACAAAAATTATTCAGACGTTTTCCTTCAAGCCATAAGGAACCACCTGTTTTTGAATAATATACTAAAAATGCGTTTTCATCTTAAATCCGCTTGCTTTATTAAAACGACTAACAAGAGAAGCAGCCCGAGATGTGAGCTTCAAATTAGAGACGTCAAAATAAAGCAGGTATAAAAATGTAACCCGGATCTAAGAGACCCGGATATAAGAGAAACCCGGATATAAGAGAGATTTTCTCTGGTCCCAAATTAGAGCCTGTGTTAATGTATATAAATTAGACCAAACACGGATATAAGAGAAACCCGGATATAAGAGACTTCTTCTCCGGTCCCGACAACTCTCTTATATCCGGGTTACACTGTATTTAAATATTATAACCAATGATAGAAACTGTGACGCCGAAATTCGAAGACGCATTAAAATAGCGAAATATGCATTACGAAATCTAAAAAAAAAATATTAAGCAATAGGAAAATTTTGTTGGAATCAAAAATAAGAATACTCAGCTTCTATGTAGTACCAGTCCACCTAGATGGCAGTGAATGCTAGAGAAATACTAGAGAAATTCCTCACAGATGAAGAAGAAGCTGGGGCATTTTAAGAATGATTTAGAATCATAAATTCTTGAAGCCGTAGGTACTGCTATTTTAGGAGCAGTGTATGTGTCCAGGAGAAATTAACTGACGGAGATTATCTCTCTTCAGGTTAGTGTTAAACATTCTGACCGGTCTATCAGTCAAGTCAAGACAGCTAGGTATTCCTTGCTATTTAGCCTATAACTGGATTAAAATGGACCCATGCTTTTTTGAGAAATGAAGCAAATTTATTCAGAATTCGAATTTCACATCCCGCGTCGGTAATCATTACATGACTAGCACTCCACTCTGTTTGAGTTTTTTTTTTTTTAAAGCATTACGCCCCAGGCAAGGCGGGAAGCCACTTGGATGCAGGAGGTTGCAGAAGATTTGGAGCGAGAGCAGATAGAAGTGATAGAAGAAAAGAGGAGGAGAAGGATAGTGGATAGAACAAGGCAACTGGAGATGTCGATTGACACTACATTTGAATAGTTGGAGATTATAGCTCTCAGGGAAAAAGTAATAGGAAAGGGTGAGAGGTGCGAGATATGAAGCTATTGGAGTAGAAGAGACGGCTACATTTAAAAATTTCTACAGTGAAAGGGTGATTACCATAGTGATTTAAAAGCAAAGCACAGATGGCTACTTCAGGTTTACTTGGTAATCGTCTCCATACATTGAGTCTTAAACGCTGAATTGCATTTTTCTTTTATCCATTCAAGTCTGATGATTCCCTATGATCAAAAATTTAAAAAAAAAAAGAAGCGAAAATAGTTGAATACTCTGTGCTTTGTCACGGAATGCATTTTGAGTATATCGATTAAAAAGTTATGGTGTAAAGTGATCGTATATCCGTTAAAAATGATGTTTGAAAAGAAAACAACTGAAACTCATTTTTTTAGTGTATTATTCGGTAACGACTGATAGCTCCGTATTGTTCAAGAGAAAACGCCTGAATAATTTGCAGCTTCCAAAAAATATTTTAGTATATTTGTTAAAAGCTGATATATTTTATTTGGAATTATAATATAAAAATATATTATATTTGAAAGAAAACATCTGAATACTTTGTGACTTAAAAACTGATGGTTCTTTATTGTATGAAAGAAAACATTTTAATAATTTGTGTTTTAGCCTCCGGGACGCATTTTTTAGTATATATATATTAAAAACTGGTGGCTACTTATGGTTTGAAAGAAAATATCTGAATAATTTCTTTTTTAGCCTTCGAAACTTTTTAGTATATTCGTTAAAAACTGAGGGTTTCTTATGGTTTGAAAGATAACATCTGTATAATTGGTGTTTAGCACCCGAAACAATTTTTTTAACATGTTTTTTAAAAACTGATGGTTCCTTGTTGTTTGAAAGAAAACGTTTGAATAATTAATTTGTGTCTTAGCCCGTGGAACTTATTTTTAGTATATTCGTTAAGAATTGATTTTTCCGTATTTTTCAAAGAAACCGTTTGAATACTTTGCTCCGGAAATGCATTTTGAAAATAAAATCTGATGGTTACGGTTTAAAAGAAAACCTTTCAATTTATGGTTAATATCAACCCCCCCCCCAAAAAAAAAAGAAACGATGAAAAAGGGACATTGAATGAGGAACTATTAACAGAAATATGTTATTTCAATGTATCTTTTGTCTAGTTAGAATCAAAGTGCAAGTATTTATTTTGTAAATGAGTCATTTTATGCCTCGATTAGTTATTAGTCTTTAAGACGATCAGGGTTATTTGTGTCATTTTTAAATTAATCTTGTATTTACGTCAAGATTTTGAACAGCGAACTTTAAAGCGATTTTTTAAAAATCATTTCACCCCAGGAAAGGAAATAAAGCTACTAAGACGCAAGGAGTTACTGAGTGGGAGATAAGATGAATAAAAAACATTATAATGAAGCGAGGACAACAAATGAACAAGAATTAAAAAGACAGAAAATAAAGTCGTGTCTAATTTTATTTCAATTTGTATATATTGTTTAAATCCTTTATAATATTGTTTAAATTTTGAATAATAATGTTTAAGCCTTGTATAATATTGTTTAAAATCCTCTTATAATATTCTTTAAATTTTGTATAATATTGTTTAAATTATATATACAGTGTAACCCGGATATAAGAGAGTTGTCGGGACCGGAGAAGAAGTCTCTTATATCCGGGTTTGGTCTATTTTATATACATTAACACAGGCTCTAATTTGGGACCAGAGAAAATCTCTCTTATATCCGGTTTTCTCTTATATCCGGGTCTCTTACATCCGGGTTACACTGTATATTGTTTTAACTCCTGTATAATATATAATTATCAGTCAGTTATGTGCCATGCGTGATACACGCTTAAGCGATCATGTATCTTTTGATACATGACTGACAAGGCAGATTTTTTCTCGCAGTAGTTTGCCATTTCATTCTGCGGTAGACCAATTGCCATCCATTTACCCATAGCTGGAGGAAGGAGAAGAGGATTGATACCTTTATCAAGGGTATTAGCACGTAAGTGAAAGTAATGAATTTGACTTGAATTCGAACTCAGCTCTCCGATTTCTCAATCCAAACCGCTATAAAAATTTGAAGAACAAAGTTGATTGGAAAGAGATCATCAAATGTTTCCTATAAAGAAGTATTGATGAAACATGAATAAAATCCCTTTTTTAAAAAACATTTCACCTCAAGCAAAGCAATAAAACCTCTAAGACGCAAAAGGTTACTGAGTGTGAGAGAATATGAGAAAAATATACTATCAGGTCATCCCATAAGTTTTGTCCGAATTTTGAATAAAGAAAGCAAGTGACCAAATGTTACATTTAATTACAGATTCAATCAACAATGTATTTTCCCTGATTATCTATGACTTCCTTCCATCTATTAACAAGCTTACTAATTCCATTACTGTAAAATTCTTTTGACGTTGATTCGAAGAACTCACAAATGTCAGTTTTAACCTCTTCCTGTGTTACAAAAGCTGTTTCTTCCAAATGATTCTGTAAGCTACGAAACAAATGGTAGTCTGAAGGAGCACGATCGGGAGAATTTTCTCCCAACCAAGTTCATCGATCTTTTGTGACATGATTCTTGCTGTGTGGGGCCGCGCATTGTCCTGATGAAACATCACCTCTTTTCGATTCACTAGAGCAGGTCTTTTTTCCTCAAAGCTTGGTTCAAACGCTCTAATTGTTGACAGTATATTTGAGCATTAATTGTTGCATTAGGTGGTAAGAATTCAAAGTGGATTATTCATTGGCGATCCACCAGATTGAAAGAAGAATCTTTTGCCCATGAAGTTCCTTCTTGGCTGTGGCTGATCCTTCCCTTTACGAAGCCACTGTCTACGACGCTTAAAATTTCGATAAAAGATCCATTTTCGTCGCCAGTCACAAGTCTATCCAAAAAGGTGAAACAATTTGGCGAGAATGGAGAGAAGAGCAGATGTCAACTCAGGATTTGAGGTTGTTTTCAGACAATTCATGAGGCACCCATTTTCCAAGTTTAGGAACTTTTCCAAGTTGTTGAAGATGACGATGAACAGTTGTATGGTTTGAACTGAGAACCGCTGCCAATTCCTCAACTGATAAAGCAGGATTTTCTTCAAGGACTGCTTCAAGAAGCGTTTCATCAAACTCAGCTGAACGTCCGGTTCGATCTTCATCTTCAAGGGTGAAATCTCCACCTCTGAATTTTGCAAACCATCTTCTGCAAGTTCTTTCATTCACACATTCCTCTCCATAAACTGAGTGAATGTTTCTAGCCGCTTCGGCTGCTGAGTTTCCTTTCTTGAACTCATAAAGCATTATGTGCCTCAAATGATTTTTGGGTAGTTCCATGTTAGCAGGGTTTTAATCAAACAAAATTTAATTTAATTTTTCTCTGAAATAATATTTGATCAGTTTAAATGCATCTAAACATAAAAAATAATGTTCAGATCCATTAGACATTATAAAATACTCTTTAAATTTCGTTCATTTTAAGAAAAAGTTAAAATTCGGACAGAACTTATGGGATTACCTGATATTAATGAGAGAGGACAATAAGACATTGTGAATTAAGAAGATAGAAGATAACGATTGACATTGCTTTAAATCATTCAAGATCAAAGTTGACTGGGAAGCAAGGAGCCGGAAGATAGTTCCGCAAGTGTGAAATACGATAGAAGAAATCGTTAGCATAGAACTTGCCGTTATATCTAGCCATTTCAACTGTAAAACGATGAGACCTTACCGCCAATCTAGTACTGCGTTTAAATTCATAAACTTTAGGTACCATAGATGAAAGTTCATTACAACAATTACAATGGAATTATTTAGACACAAGGACATTACAGCGGTGTGAAAGTGACTGAAAGCCAGATGCCAGATCAGGATCAATAACATTGCAAATTCTTCTTTGGATTTTATCAATGATTTCTAACTCTACAGCAAAAATACTAGATCAGATGAGGCAGCAATATTCAAAGCAAAGACAAATAGTAGACTTATAATTATGTTAGAGAATTTGCACAACTTTCCTAGCTGCAGATTAGCAATTGATTTAATATACTCTCCACTTTATGTCAGCTGAAAACGTTAGTCCGAGGGGGCACACTGAATCCTTCTCCTGGAGGTTAGCATCAGCCATACTTATGGAAGTTAAATAGGATTCTCTCAGGTGATTAAAAGAGAGCGGTTTTCTTTTGAAGTTGTTAAAATTAATCTACTCATTGCCCTAGTTAACAACAGATTGTGAGTCATTTTTGAGATCATCTGCCAATTTTACCTTAATGAACCGATCAGATTTACTAAGACAGGAGTAAATAGTTGTATCACCAGGATAGATACCTCGCTGAGAATTGATGACATTCGAAAGGTCATTTATAAAAAAATTCTGAACAACCTTAGAGCCCTGGGAAACACCTGCATTAAAGTAAAAGATCTAGAAGATTGGCCATTCAAGACATCTTTCATTTCGAGTTATGATAAGAAAGACTGAATTAGTTCAAAATTTTTTCCCCAGAAATACCATAACCTTTCAACTTCTGAAATATTGCTAATTTAAATTGAGCCAGTAAGTATATTATTTTTAAGAAAAAGAAAATTCCTTTCAGATAACAATCCTGAAAAGTAATTGATCACAAGAGTAACTGCCACGCATTTTTAAAGAGAATCAACCCCGTCTTTTGAAATTTTGACCGTTTCAATAAATTGTTCAACAAAATTGAAATAAATGTAAAAGGCCACAAGTGAATTGTGTCTTTTCTATACAAGAATTTCTCTTCATGTTCTAAATTGTTGTTACTACTGTGCTATTAGATTTTGTTCAGATAATATTTAAATCCCTATTTAGCTTAAACGACTGGAAGGTGTAGATAGTCTTGCATGTTTTCAGTTATTTTGTGAAGTATTAAGCGGAATAAACGTAATACAAGCCCGAATTATGGCTTCCAAAATTACTCTCATTGTAATTTTTCGGAAATATGAACCGATTGAAAAAAAACAAAAAAAACATAAAAATAAATCGCTTTAAGTTAAAATTAATTTAGATAAACTGAATAAACTTCGGTGACCCAGAAAAAATACCCAGTGTGCTTTCCCTGTGTAAATATCGGACATGTTACGATTAATGTTGTAGCTATAATAGTAGCATATATTTTACAGTAAGTCTAGTAGCCGTTGTACAAATCTGCTTGACAGCCATTATTCTAAATATTGCTTATTAAGACAGGCGCTACACATATTAGAAAATAAATACAGCAAAATCTAAAATATTTACAGTATTAAAGAGAACGGTAATGGTAACATTGGCTATTTCCTTATAAGGAAACATTCGGCATTTAATTGCCAGTGCAGCACGTGTTCTGTTTTTTTTTCACTCGCTGGTCAACGGGCTGGGATCAAAGTGTAGTATCTCCGATTCAGGCGGACATGCTACATTTTACCTCTCAAATTCATTTCTGCTTTCAGACAGATCACAAACAATAAATGAGGAATACCTAATCCCGGGGATTCCAAACCTGCAGCAGCACCTCCCTTATTGCAGAGAGAGAGAGAGAGAGAGAGAGAGAGAGAGAGAGAGAGAGAAAGAAAGAGAGACTATTAGTGGAATACCGCTCTTGTGACATATCCCGTCACCGTTTTGAAAGACGAGTAAATGGGTAGTATCTGTTATCTTAATTTCCTTATCTCTGATATATTTCGCGAAAATAATAAAGTATGAAGATTAAATATATATATATATAAATAAATATAAGGATGAAATGGAACTAATGTCTTTAATTTAATTACAAAATTAAATTCGTAGCTTTTAGCTTCCATTTTTGAAACATGGTTAGAACTGTGTAGCGAAAAAAAAACATATTTTAAATAAATCAATTTATATATATATATATATATATATATATATATATATATATATATATATATATATATTGATGGATTTATTTATAATTTACGGATTATCAACCTTTTGTCGGTTTATTAAATTCGAAATATACTTAAATAGCGAAAGATGATGTCCAAAAGACAAGATATTAAGAAACAGGAAAGAAAAGATTGCTATATAATATCAATCCGCCTATATTGCAGTGAGTGAATGCTGAATACTTTCCTCTCAGATGATGAAAAGGAAACTTGAAGCAATAAAAATGTCGTTCTCTTGAAGTTTTAACTGATTTGTATTTTTTAAGGGCTATCAACACTTTGTAGGTTATTTAAAGCCGAACGTATTTTGGACAGTAGGAATTATCAATTTTGCAAGTGAATATTGCATTAACATGGGCACATGGCTGCGTGGTTAGAATGTTCGCATTGTGATCACGAGACCCGTGTTCGAATCTCACCATGGTCGATTTGTCAGGAATAACATGGAACATGGCACCTTTGTAAAATATGAAAACCATGCCACGGGTTGACCTTGTGAGTGAAATTAGGTAAACGGAAGACTTGGCTGCCGTCGATAGCTGTGCTAGCACGAAGGGCTTCAGCGTGCTGGCCTTGTTCGAATTGTTGATCACGCTCGATAACACGCTCTTGATTTCAAACTGTAACTAAGGTCTGTTCAGCATAGTTGCAGTATAAACAAATGGGTGTTGAATAAACACAAATGCAGCTGAGCGAGCTTTTGCAATAAGGATTAGCTAGCCGCCCTAGTGGATGGGTATTCTCGAATACGTTTAGCCAGCTATGCATATATTGTATCAAGAAACTTTTTTTTTTTTTTAAATAACAATGTTTTTTTTTCCCAGATGCAAGTCCAACTATTTAGTTGGTGGAATGGTTTCAGTCATTTCCCAAGGTTATTGGCGCGTAAGGGCATATAAAGAACAGGACTAGAATTCGATCTTGGCTCTCCGATTTCTTTCTGAGACGTTATATATTACACCACCCGCACATCCACTTAAAAATTTGAAAAATTTTAACCTAACGATTATTGGCGCGGAAAAGAAAATCAGCTAGCTGGTTTCAAATTCAAGCCACGGCTGTTACATTCCTATTCGAATTAATCGCCTTGGGAAACGCATGAATACATCACTTTTTCTAGGCATGGATTAAATAGCTGCGAACACTAGAAGCAGTCAGTTTGGTTGAACGAATATTCAGAATTAAAAAGCAACGTAGAAAAAGCAACGGAAAACGGTTGTCTAAGAAATTGTGTCACAGGTGATAACTGATAACTGACATCCATTAAACATGGCACGTGGAACTAGAACAGTCTATCCCAGTGAGCGAAATAAAGGGATCAGTTCGACATTCCAACCACCTGAAGAAGGCCAGAGTGTACAACGGCCGAAACGTTGTGATAAATATGGCGACAAAGATGAGGACAATAGTCCGATTAATGTAAACAGTGTAAATTATGTCACCCTTCTGAGATCGAATATTTTTTAGTTTGTCTGGGTTTTGGTTAGGTTTGTTAAACGCCATATCAACTCCCTATGGGTCATTTAATGGCGAAATTTAATTTTGTCGGGAGCTTTGGTAACTTTTTTCAAAAATTTATTGCTGGTAATTTTTCTCTTGCTTTTCCATTAATGTATTGATGTGAATTTTTTTTTACTATGAAAGAGTATTGCTAGTATTTTTACTACAAAAGCGTATTTTTATACTTTCATAATGCTTTGACCTCAGTTTTTGGGGGTCACTATTAGTCCATAGCTGCGACCCTAATAGGTGCTACTACATCAAGTCAAGGTGAATCTGGGAATACGCTTCTCAAAAACCTCCCGATCAGAGGCTGTCAGATTTCGTTTATCGCTCTACCCAGGACGATTCCGTTTGGATTTGCGTGTGTTCGCTGTTGTTGTCAGCTTAAGAGATTTTAAAAAAAAGAGTAGAAATTAGAAGCATAATTCATTATGGGCTTAAAGTTAATCCTATTTTTTTGTGCATATATTTTCTTTATTAAGGATTTATTACAATTAATAACCCCCGACAGTTAACAAGTGTTTGCTATATGTTATATGCATTTTAATCTTTGAAGTAATGATCCAAGTTAAAACAGTTTTAATGAATGAAGAACCATATCGTTAGTATGAATTCTGCAACAAAAATATGACATAAAACAACATAAGTACCAAAGTAAATTCTTATTTTATTTAGAAATACAGTCACTGTTGTTATTATGATTTTCTAAGCGTAGCTTAGATGTGGGTCAAGGGCGAAAGCAAAGGGTACCTTGTGAGGATCGAATTCACTTTTCAGTTGTAACTGATCTCGCGAGACAAGATTGCTAACCATTACACCACACCGAGGAACACTCTGTCACTGTTGTTTTGATGTCTTTTTAGATATTTTCACCCCATGCAAGACAAAAATGTCCTTAGAACGCAGGGGGGGTGCAGGGAGGGACAGTTAAAGAGGATGAGTAGAGTGGGGAAGTTTGAGGAAAGGACAAAAACCGAATAGTGCTCAAGAAGAAAAGAAGATCACAAATAATGCTGCACTTAAATTTTTGAAGATTGTAGTTAACAGGGAAGCAAAAAATCGGAAGGGAGATCCACAGGTGAGAAGTGCGAAAAAAGAAACTGTTAGAGTAGAAGTGACAGTTGCATCTAGCGAGCTCAACAGTAAAACGGCGAGACCTAATTGCCAATCTAGTATCAAGTATTTATGTAGTTAGGGCGCTAGAGAACAAAAATCTCATCAGAGCAATTGCCATAAAAATATTTATAGAAAAAAAAAACAGAGGGAAGCCTCCTCATATCAGTGAGAAAGTAACTGAAGTTGAGAAGCCTAGTCATGATCAAAAAACTATATCCACTATTTCTCTTGATGTTTAATTATAGCCAATGTTTGTTTTTATTTTCATTCCATCTTCCTACATGTTACTATCAATAAAAAAAATCATTTAGTCTGAAGAAGTCTTTTGAAAGACAAAATCCAAAAAGAATTTTTCCATTTTGTCGTTCGATTATGTTATGCATAGCAGTTATTAGCACAGAAGATGGGATTAGATTTGAAGAGTTCAAGTTCTGGCCAAGTTTATCACATTCACTTTTGCCCAAACACCCTTGTGAAATGTATGAATGAATGATAAAATGGAAAAATCCTCTGTCACGTGTGTCATCCTTCAGAATGAAAATGTATAGAAAGAGCACTAATTTCTGAGTCCGCCATAGTTAATTTATATCTAGGTTCATACGGAATATCAACTTTCTTAGGAAATTCATAGCTATTACAACGTGGGTTATTTAAAAACAACAGCAATAAAAACAAAAACGAAAGCCGTAAGAAGAAGAATAATGCTGGCTAAACTGTGCTTCTGCACACGTTGGTTACCAGATATTTTTTTTAAATTGTTTCATCCCTAAACAAGGTGATAATGACTCTAGAATGAAGGTGAAAGAGAATGGAAAGACTGAGAATGGGGAATTTTGAGGAAAGACAAAATGGAATAGTGTTCAAGAAGAGAGAAGATCGCAAATGATGCTGCATTTAAATTTTTTAACAGGGAAGCAAGAAATCGGGAGGGAAATCCACAGGTGAGAAGTACAAAAAAAAAAGAAATTGTTAGAGTAGAAGTGTCGGTTGCGTCTAGCTAGTTTGACAGTAAAATGGTGAGACCTACTTGCCAATCTAGTAGCATGCTTAAATTCGCGTTGTCAGGGTACTAGAGCAAACAGCACATCAGAGCAAATGCTATGAAAATATTTGTAGAAAAATAAAAAGAAGCCCCGTCACTTCGGTGAGAAAGTGACTGAAGTCGAGATGCCAAGTCACGATCGATTACATTACAGATCTTTCCTTGGATTTTGTCAAGAACCTCAAGATGTACAGCTGGAGTAGCAGACCAGATATGGCAACAGACGGATGGTGGGCTTATACATGTGCAAGATGGATTCAAACGAGTAATTAATATACTTTTGTATTATTATAAAAGTACCTTGAAAAAATATCACAAACATACAGATTACTCATGCAAAATAATTTTTATCATCAATATATTTTGTTGTTATGAATAAAAGAAAGATTAAATTAACGTTATGTCACAAATAATAACACTTTTACATAAATTTCTCAGTGGAAAAATAGAATCAAACAAAATGGTTTTCGGGTGAAAAATCTGTTAAAAATTATACATATCAAAACATTATTAAAGTTAACTTTTGTGGAAGGACTTTGTAATAAATAAGACTAAAATATAGGATGCATAAATTGTTTCTTTGAATCAAATAAAATTAAATCGTTTCATTTCTCTCTCAGAAGCATTGTAAAAAGTCAATAGTTAGAAACGGGAATATGGATGACTAAAAATAAATAACGCTGTTCATTAATATATTTGTTTTTATGAATACCATAGAAAATAATGTTACATCAAAGGAAATAAAGTAAAAATTGTTAAATTAATTTTCAAGTAACAAGATTAAGTATGCTAAAGTTTTAGTTAGTTGCCAGAAAAAAAATTTCTTTTTGCAAAGAAAAAATAAAATAATATAATAAAGCCGAAGGTAATAAAAGAAATAAATCTTCTGCTTACTTCAATTAAATAAAGTAAAATAATTAATTCCAAATATAAGAATTAAAAATTTCTTAATCCAACTACAGCAGTAAACAGCCGCAAGCACAAAACGGAACTAAAAATCATCGCTCCCAGTCGAACAGTGATATTCGCGACAGGCCTCCCGATCTGAGCAAGAGATGCACTATGAGATGGCCATCAGTAAAGAACGCCATGCTACTTGACGTAATTCCAAAACTGTAAATCAATATTTAGGAAGTCTAAGTAAAGCAGCACACAACAAGTTACAAGATTTTATTGCACACTCTTTTGACGGCAATCAATAATTTTTATCAAAATATTCCAAAATTAATCTTCAAATTTGTACAAACAAGAAAGTGTGTGAGCAGCAGATCGAAACCAATGTCTAGTTTTAAAGTATGAATTCCGGCATCCTTTTGAGCTTTTGTTCAAGATCTAATCATATATATATATATATATATTTATAAATTAATTGATTTAAAATATGGTTATTTTCGCTACACAGTTCCAACCATGTTTCAAAAATAGAAGCTAAAACCCCTAATTTTATTTTTTGCAAATAAATTAAAAGCATTAGTTCTATTTCATCTTCATAATATCTATAAGAACACCGGATTTTATATCTTACTGTTCTTTCTTTTTTTATTTATATATATATATATATATATATATATATATATATATATATATATATATATATATATATATATGTGTGTGTGTGTGTGTGTGTGTCTGTGTGTCTGTGTGTCTGTGTCTGTGTGTGTGTGTTTGTATATATATATATATATATATATGTATCTTCGTGCAGGGTGCGATTAAGTTGTCTGCGGACACAGACACAGCTGGAGAAAATCAAAACTGAGGTGCTCGGTCCTGGGGAACAGCTTCCAAGGCTGTCCCGCTCCCATTGCATAAGAGTGGGGATCATAGTCATACCGATACCAGCGCAAACGACGGTTGTTGGAGCTGGGTTTTTTTTTTTGGGGGGGCTTTTATATGCACTCGTGTTCCCCACATTAAACCCGACTTTTGTCTCCTTGGGGACACCAGGGTAAATAAATAATATATATATATATATATATATATATATATATATATATATATATATATATATATATATATATGTGTGTGTGTGAGTGTGTGTGTGTGTGTGTGTGTGTGTGTGTGTGTATAAATATAAATATATATATATATATATATATATATATATATATATATATATATAGTAATAATAATAATAATAAAAACCCATCCGTGAATATCAGGTATACTTTTTCTAGAATTCTAAGTAAATATTCATGTTTTCGACTTCATACTCGCCTCCTGCCATATTACCTTTGTTTAGCAGTCAAAAGGAATGGTTTATGGATGTATTTCCTACCGGAATAAAGTGTGTTTAAAAGCGCCTTTTCAACACTGTTTTTAATCTCATCATTCAATTTGAGTGATATGCAGTTGTCTCGAGCAATTTGAGAATACAAAGAAGTCAGAAACAAGGAATATTCTCCTGGGGTTAGAACAGATTTGGCGTAAACAGCTCGTTTAGCGGAGAAGTTCCGAGCAGTTCATATAAATCTGTTTGAACTGCGAGGAAAACTTGATTTATTTTGGAAAGGTATAAGAATATCCAGTAACATTTACCGGGAATAAACTGCCTGTTCATAGATAGAACATGGACTGATCAAATACACAAAACTGAAAAAAAGGGGTAAAATAAAGATGCATTTTCTCACCGAATTCATTTAATGTATATAGTCAGACTAGGAATATTATTATTACTGGTAGACACAATCGTAACAACGTAAGTCGCTACTATCATGGATAGTGCTTGGACGAATCGCATCTCCTGTTTCCACCAGGTCTGACTTTCATAGCTAGGACTCGCTATGCCATTTATATGATAACAAGCCACCATTATTCCTTCCGTGTTCCATCAGCGAGAATTAAGTTCAACTCAAACATCTTCTTCCCGCGAACCACTAAAACAGACTCCCAAGAGAATGTTTCCCCGATCACTACAATCTTAACCTGTTTAAGTCTAGAGTCAACCGTTATCTTCCACTCCTGTCTCTATAAAGTACACCTTATCGTAACCCTCTTCCTCGAGTGGCTCCAGGGCCTTTTGCAGGGTGAACCTTATTGAGAAAAAAAAAAAAAGAAAAGTTGATGCGTTGATATCAGACAGAAAACAGCAGGAACATTTACATTATATAGTTTAAGGAAAGCTGGAACAAAGAACTAATCGTCAATTGTGAGAAGATAGAATGTGTGGTTGTTGATAAGAGAAACGGACCAAGGTAAAAGCAATGAATTTGAAAAGTTAGAATCAAGCAGGTACTAATATTTATTTATCTAGGAATTGTTATTACAGATGACTGAAATATGGCAAACAAAGAAGCCTTCCAAAAGCTAAGCAAAGTATTAAGAAACTGGAAAGAAAAGAGTGATATGTAATATCAATCCTCCTGTATAGCAATGAATACTGAACAATGTCCTCACAGATGAAGTGGACACTTAAGTCAATAGAAAGGTGATTATATTGAAAAATTTATTTAGTGATTTATTTTTTACGGTTTATCAACCCTTTGTGGGTTATTTAAAGCCTAAACATATTTAGGGATATAAGAATGATTATTTTATTTTTCGGGTAAATATTGCATTAACAATGTTTTTTTTACCTTTTGTTTAGTATAACAATGCGTTTTACATATAGAAGTTCTACTATTTAACCCTAGCTGAGGGGAGGAGATGGATTCGTATGTTTACTAAGGATATTTGCTCGTAAGTAAATGTAACGAGTCCGACTGGAATTGAACCTTGGCACTTCGAGTTTGCATTCTGAGCCACTATCCACTACACCATTTGCACATCCACCTGCGGTAGAATGCTGAAATACGATAGAAGGGTCATGTGAGCAATGAGGAAGTTGTAAGGTAAAATGAAGGATACTTTGTTCTGGATCAGTAATTTCTTTATTTTTATTCCGATATCAGAATAATGTCATGAAACATAAAAAAAATTAAATTAAATTAAATCGAATAGATTACAGATAATCTTGAAATTTACATTTTTTTTTGTAAGTTCCGTGTACGGATTACTTGTAAATAACTCCTGGGCACAGTTTGGCTACACTAACTGATCAGTGATAATTCGAATGATTTAGTGGGAAATAGTCAGCTGAAAAAGTCAGCTGAAATTCTGTGGACAATAAAGAAGAAAGCGGGCTCGGAAAAATTGACACTCTTAGGACTTACTGAACACAAGAGAGGCAGGAGGAAACAAAGATCAGCCGACTTAACGAGCGTGTGATAATGCATAACAAGGATTGGGAGGAATAGGAAGAGGAAAAACACTGTTTAAGATAGGAAGTCATGGAGAGCCATGATAGCTAACGTATTGAAGAAGTTCAATATTTGTTATAGTAATTTACCCACACACGCATGATCACTCCCAGCTATAAATAGGAGAAGGTACAAATAGGAGAAGTCTTTTGGAGATGGAAGTTTCCAGCAGTCAGCTCTGACAGTCGGACCGAACATTCTTGCTGTAACACTCTCGTTTGTATATGTTTGTATTACTGTTTCTGTTAATATATTTGCTTAACTCTATTCCTCTGTTTGTTTCTTTATTTCAACCCTAACAAGGTCACAACAATATTGTAGTGAAAATACTGAAATATACTTACGTACCATGTAACATACTAAAAAAAAAAGCAACGCTCGTTACCTTTACATAGGTGTCATTGTAATTAAATAAATTTGGCTAGGTAAATGTTTAAGATTGTATGAAATAACAAATTTTGAGTTAAATTCATTCTATAATCGTCTTGCTGATAATGTGTTCGTAATCAATTATATGAATTGCAAATGGAACATTAAGTTTTGATCAGGTCCAGTTTCAATCCATACGAAGCGATGAAAAAATATTTGCATTTTTAAAAGAAACCTATTAAACCTTGATATTTTCATATTAAACATAGCGTTCTCTGTATTATTTTCGATCTGCCTCACCAGCAATGCTCCAAAACAATGCAAACACACGCGACAGAATCATGTATTGTTATAACGACTGAAGCATCCAAACTAGTTTGCATATCAAATCAACAGAACTTTCTCGTTTGCATAGCGAATATAAATAAATATACGATACATGAAATAGGAAGCTAATGGGAAAGCTAACGCTATGAGTACAAAAATGATACAATCAAAATCAATTCTCTCTTTGGATTTTTAATCTAATTACAAACAGTGGACGATTTGCAAATGCAAATTTCAGAGAAAAGACTATTCATTTACAAGAAATAAAATAAAAGAAAATGATTTTAAATTTATTCCTGTGCCGCGAATTAATAAATGAAAAAAGAAAGCTAAAAATTAGATTTGTATAAAATGCATAAAATATGATTAAGACTGATAACTAAGGATAAATTTTGCACACTAAATCATTCGAATTATCACTGATCAGTTAGTGTAGCCAAGCTGTGCACAGGAGTTATTTACAAGTAATCTGTACACGGAACTCACAAAAACATGTAAATTTCAAGATTATCTGTAATCTATTCGATTTAATTTTATCTTTTATGTTTCATGACATCATTCTGATGTCTGAATAAAAATAAAGAAAGAAATTGCTGATCCAGAACAAATTGTCACGAATTTGAATATTAATACATTTTTTTCTATCCACCATAACAAGTGTTCCGCTGGCGGGTTTTGAAATTATACCAGGAACAAAAGTTGTTCGTGGTTGGCTTGAAGAAATTTCAAAGGATTTTTTTTTTCTTTTGATGCTTATTAAATAATAAATTGAAGTTCTGTGTGGTTTATTCCAATTCGCGGAAATGATATGAAGGGAAGATATCAAAATTTGCAGCTTGTATGAATTAAACAACAACTCATCTAACAATTTTGGTTCATTTTATTTGGAGGTAAAAACAGGTTCGTAGAATCTGAACCAGTATGCAACATTTTATTTAATTTGGGCAAAAATACATGAAATATAAGCAATACAAATTATAGGCAACAAAATTAATATCTATATTCATAATTATCTTCTTCTTCTTCTTCTTCTTCTTCTTCTTCTTCTATGTGCTGTGTCCCTACAGGACGCTGGGGATCATGGCTCTCCACATTTTCCTGTTTCTTAGTAAATTTTTTCTTTATATTATCTCTACTAAACCTGGTTTTCTTATCCAATTATACAAGACTGTTTACCCATCTTCACATAACAATGCAAATCTCATCGTCTAATATCAAATATATTCTTAGAATTCAAAAAAGCCTTTTTTTTAAATAATCTAGCTTACTAAATATAAGGAATTTAATGACGGGAATAGTTTTAACTTAAAATTACTCGCTATGCCATATTAAAGATTAAAATTGATATTCAGAAGCGGCAAAAATTCTGGGGAAAGGTAAGAATCCATCTCTTCTCATCCCCCAACTATGGGTTGAATAACAGGACGAACTGGGTTCTCTAGCCTTGGTTGGCAACTAGTCTATCACAGAAAGAAACAACAATCTACTGCTGGAAAATCTTCTGCCTAGTCAGTCATGAATTGAGAGATATGAGCGTGTATTAGGTATGATGCTTAAATGACTGACTGAGAGAGATTTTCTCTGGTCCCAAATTAGAGCCTGTGTTAATGTATATAAAATAGACCAAACCCGGATATAAGAGAAACCCGGATATAAGAGACTTCTTCTCCGGTCCCGACAACTCTCTTATATCCGGGTTACACTGTACATAAAAAAGAAAATCATTTCACTTTATTGCCGCTATCCATTATGTATCATTTGGTCTTAGTGTTGTAAAGCCTCTTCCTTCTGTGGTAGTCTTGGCCACTGCGCAAATTAATACAATGTTGTATTCTCTCTCTCTCTTCTCCTGGCTGGGTGTGGGAAATGTTTTGGGGTCCAGAGTTTGAAAGACATCAACAAAGATTATTTTAAACTTAACTATTTTATTAAACACGTCGACGTATACATCTCTATCTAGTGGCGTTTCTCTCCCAGCCCACTGGGAAGCCGCTTCCAGACACGACAGAGAACACGTCTATATTTCTTTACGTTTAAGAAACAACTCCCGAAAAAAAATTCTCTATCTATCATTCCCACACTTGTTCAGCCAATCAAAATCAACTTACTTTATTTTGTTTTGTATCTGACCAAAAAGCTCAAATTGAGGAAGTCAGAGCAGAAATACACTTCTCTGAAAAATAGTAGTCTGCTAAACTATTATTTAACATTCCTTACCTAATCATTAAAAAAAAATTGATTCATGAATTTTATTTCAACTGTATTATTCTAAAATTTCTCCACTCTTTCGTGTCTGCAAGGCCTGCTCCTTACATATTTTTCATTGGGCCTCAGTCATATGACGTCTCCGATATGCACATATGACGTCTCCGATATGCACATATGACATTACTGAAAAAGAATGAATATAAACAACAGGACTTTGACCAGTTTTTCCACGCTTCACAAACATTTTTGTCAACAAAAAACAGAATACTGGACTATCCTTTGTTCATTCTTGGTCACTATCTTCCATGACCAAGGCCAGCGCCCAAGACGCCAGTTTTGATACAAGTCACTCCAACAGTGGACTCTGACCTCTCCAGTGTCACCTCCATCCAGGTCAGCACGTACCAACTCCGCAATTCAGTATTCCTAGGGAGACCAAAACTTCTTGACTCTTCACTTGAGACTACGTGAAATGTACATACAATTCATAGAAAAAGATACTAGTCCAAAAATTACACATTCCAAAAAGCCCCACGTCACATCATCAACCAGTTCTATAATTGAGCCACGTCCTTGCCACCTGAATTTACATTTGAAATATACCATGAACCATACTTATTTCCCACTCACAGTGACACAGCAAACAGGGTCCATTATCACCCTATTTATTCAACCACAATCAATTAATTATTTTATTATTTGCTTATGACCAGATTTACTTTAACAAACCTTCCCAAATTTACCAGCATTAATTTTTTATAATCACTATTATTAAGCATCTGCTTTTGTGCGCCAAAACACAACTCGCACAATCTCCAGTTCCTTCTCTGCTTGGCTGCACCCCCTGGCGGAAATCAACCACATCCACTCAGCATCTCCTAACTAATCCATTACTGGCGCTACCGTGGTTACAAGTGTTTTCTTCACTTAGTCGTCTATCGCGACCTGGCATCCCACAAGCCACTTGATCAATTCCTTTTGGTCGTTACGGCTCTTCCTAGACCCAGTGGGTGTCTTAGGAATACATTCATTCGATACTGAATACTTCAAAGCGTAAAGCTCACACTTAACCACCATTGTCCAGTTACTATCTACATAGTCAGGTGAGACAATTTCCCGTAGAGGACACAGACAAAATCCCATTGAGAAATCCGAAACTACGCAGGCCGAATCTATTTATTCCCACAATTAACTAACTTAATTTTTCCACAAAAAGGAACTCTCGAAATTCACCAATTAACAACTTAATTCTTCAACCAATGAATACAAAAGGACACACATACGGCTCTTAAATTAAAATTTAAAAAAACAAAGAATTCCACATTCTGTTACAAAAATGAAAAAAAAAACAATCATTTGTCAGTAACATCTTATTAGTAAAATAATTCTAAACTTAAGACATTCGAATGCACACAAAGCCATAGTCAAAAAATGTTCAACTCATTAACAGTACACAGAAATCACAGTGGGAATGCCCCATCACAAAATGCCGTCAGTCGTTCTTTTTCAAAATAATGTTCCATTGCGTTCCGTACGCGAATTCGGGCCTCCACGTGGCCACAGACTGCCAGACATGCAATAAGATAGCGTGCCAATCAAAATCATACTACTTACAGGTTTTCTTTTTTTTCTGTCTTTATGTCATAATTACTATTTTTCTTTTTTTCATTTTCCCTTTTTGAATTCTCCCCAAGAAATTTTCTTCGAACATTACCACGTTGTGTTGTAACCCTAATTTTGCGCATTCCCACCATGTCGGTAGGTGCTAGTCCCTACGCCAAATTAATAATAATGTTGCGTCTCTTCTCTCTCTTACTAGAGGTACGATCTTGGTCATTGACACAAAACTGATACAACGTTGCACATCCTCTCTCTCTTTTCTCTTTGTCATCTTCCGGCCGGGTAGCGAAATATTTTTGGGTCCAGAGATGAAAGGATAATTTTAAACTTAAATATCACTAAGTATCCAGTGGGGTTGCTCTCCACTCCACTGGGAAGCCGCTTCCAAATACGGCAGAGAACTCATCTACATTGCCATGGCTTGAGGTGTAAGAAACAACTCCCAGAAAATTTTTATCATTCCCACGCTAGTACAGCCAAGCAAAATCGACTTCCTTTATTTTGTCTTGCATCTGACCTGCATGATTTATTTTTAGAAGATTGATTGATGCTGTAGGTTGGCTGGAGCTGCTTAATCCTCCCTTACCAGTCTAGAGACTCCTTTCTATCTTCCAGAAAGTGACTCGTCGCGTCTTCACGGGCTAACATTCAAGGCGAACATCAACTGGAAAGATTATATTAATGCCATTGCTAGCTTTGCTACTAAGGAAGTTGGGTCACTGTATCGCGCTAGACAATCTTTCTCTCCAGAATCTATGTTGCATATCTATAAGTCTACCATTCGTCCACGTTAAGATTATGTGACCAGCGTATCGTGAAGTGGAATCGATAAAGGCGACATCGAATTCGAGTTCATACTACTGCATTCATTTTTACACAAAATGCCCTTGGAAAATAGCTTCAATCCATCTTTTCAGCCCACCCCACAATGTAATGGTTAAATGGCAACACAAGCTTTGGCCAACCAACCTAAGAGAAGAAAAAAACTTAGCATTGAAACTGGTGGAGTTGGCAACCGCAAACTATTCATTATCTTTCATAAGTATTTCTATTCTAATAATTCCTTTTTTTTGCGTCCAAATTTCTCCCGATGTATCGCTTCTCTGTCACCTACAATCTCCAAAAGTTTAAATGGTCCCACAATCGCCATCTTCTGTTTTTTTTAAACCTGTTCTTTTATTGTCCTTTCTCCTCACTGAAGTATTTTTCACTTCCTGTTATCCCTTGTGTCTTAGTGACATTGCTTGGGATGAAATGATTAAAGAAAATCACAAATAATGGAGAGACAGGAATCTGTGTGAAGTCATAAGTTACATCCCTAACAGACGTAGTATTTAAAAAAAAAAAAAAAAACTTTGTTATCATAGCAGAAAGTGGGATTGGCGATCCGAGTTCAAGTTCTATGTGAGTGTGTTGCGCTTAAGTTATAGTTATTCTCTTACAAAAAATATGAAATGATTTCTTCTATCTCCAGCTAGTGGTTAAATAACAGGGTAGCCTTGAGTGCAGAAGCATAATATCTGTTAATTGAAAGAGGTGAAGACACAGGGAAAGTACGTAACTATTTTAACAAAAAAAAAAATCAAAAAAAATCATGGCAATTCGCACATAATAAAGAAAAGATATTGGAGTCCCTGAAAAGACATGACATGAAAAATTAGGCTAAATCTGTGCGTGGATTGTCCGAGTAAACTTTCACTTAAGAGTTTAGGCCAAGCACAGGACCTACTCCTGGGCATAGCGATAAAATTACATCCGGCAGCAAGACCTTTGATTGGGAGATTGGAGATTTTGAGGAGAGTCGAACTACCACTAAATTGATGTTGTTCCTAGATCCACTCTGACCCGAAGTGGTAGCACCTACTAGGGTCCTAGCTATGGGCAAATACTGAACCTCCAAACAAACATCAAAGCACTAGGAAAGTGCAGAAATGCATTTTTGTGGCAAAAATACCTGCAGTACATTTTCGTAAAAGAATTACCATCAATACATAATTGTAGTGAAATTATCAGCACTGCACATTTGTAGAAAAAATGACTAACAGTTGATATTCATAGAAAAATGACCAATAATACATTTAATTGTATAATAGAAAACATGGCATATATTGTCAAAAGAAATTTTAAAAAATTAACTTCGGCCGTAAGGTTGGATATGCTTCCAAACAATAGATTCATCCTATTCGTCAAATTATGCAAAGGTTTCGTCTTTCTCTCTCTTAGTGCAGTTCAATAGTTTGACGGGATGTGTCGGTGGTATAATGGATAGCGGCTCAAATACGGAATCGGAGAGCTGAGTTCGAATTCTAGTCGAGTTCGTTGCATTTCCTTAGAAAATGTATGAATCCATCATTTCTTCCTCAGCTATGGGTCAAATAGTAAAACTTGTATATGGAAAAAAAATCATTGTTAAAAAGAAAAACAAGCTGCCAACCAACTAATTATGATTGATCTCATTGACCATTACCTCATGCCGAGGTACCAAAATCAGGCACAGTTTTCTAAATAGATACAAATTCTTCGTTTTTAGCTGTCTTATCAACAACAAACAATAGATTCGTCAATGTAAAAACTTGTTTCGTCTTTGTTTCTCTTAGTGCAATTAAAAAGTTCTGTGGGATGTGTCGGTGGTGTAATGGATAGCAGCTCAAAATGAGGAATCGGAGAGCCGAGTTCGAATTCCAATCGAGTTCGTTGCATTTCCTTAGGAAATGTATGAATCCATCGTTTCTCCCTCAGCTATGAGTCAAATAGTAAAACTTGTATCTGGAAAAAAATCATTGTTATCTAAAAAGAAAAGTATGTAATATTTGCTAGCAAAAAAAAAAAATAATATATTTTTACAAACCAAAATATGTTTCGGCTTGAAATAACCAATAAAGGGTTGATAAACCATAAAAAAATCAGCTAATAGTTCTTTGAGCGGATACTGATTTATTTTCGATATGACTCACTTCCTAAAATTATTATTTCAGTATTCAAACACTTGAATATTAATTTTAGAAAAGGGTTCGAACCGAGAACTTCTTTAGCATCGCCTTGTTTAGGTTTCGTATCTGGAATATAGCACTATAAATAGAATTAATATTCTTCCCCGAGACTGGATGCTAACCATCAGTTACGCCACCCTATCAATTACACTCCCCACACATCACTTTGAATGAAAGAGGAGGTGGTTGGATGTGACGAATAAGGATGAAGATTTTAAATATGCGAATATATATAAATATATTGATATAATTAATGTTTTATATTAATGGGTTAGCTATGGAAGAAATGAATATTCTTCCAGATTGCACTTCCTCCATTTTGGGCATTATTATATCTGACATAAAATAAAACCCTATTTTGCGGACTGATCAGAATAGATGAAAGAGAAAGAATGACAAAAATGCTTTGTTCTCAGAGAGAGCTTTATACAACTAATTCGTACAAAAATATATGAACATTTACATTTGTCCCACGTAGAGAAACTATAACATGTGTATGCAACAACAAGTAGTGTTAAGCGGTGTGAATTTCGTTATATGATGACTTTAAATCAAATAATCCAACTATTCCCTATTAATTAAAGATTCGGCATTATACAGTGAATGTTTTAAATCTATATCAGGCTACGGATTTTTTAACATATATATATATATATATATATATATATATATATATATATGTGTGTGTGTGTGTGTGTGTGTGTGTGTGTGTGTGCTTGCGTGCATGCATGCATGTGTCGATGTGTATCTGTGTATTGTAGTAAAATCTTAGAAACTCGACATCTCCGCATTAGCATTCATCTGTGTAACATTTTTTTAAAACTTTTCGTTTCATGATTGTACAGTTGAAAAATGACTTTAGAAAAGTAAAACACTTATTCTTAAGTGAAAATTGATGAGCGATTTCAGTTTGGAGCTAGTCTAATTAGAAATGTCCCATCTGTTTTACTTACACAGTGAACGAGATTTTAAAATCAGTTGAAAATAAATGAAGAGAAAAAGAAAAGCAATTGAAAAATTTTCTGTGTTTACCTAAACAAATAAACAAACAGCTTTAGAACTTTGATGCTCCTTTGATCCAAGCTTACAGCGATTATTAGACTGATAGATTAAGAACAACAAGAGGGGATAAATGGCGAAGATTTGTTCTGAGGCGTACATTAACCTGGGTGTTTCCCTGACATATTCATCCTGTAAACTCAAGTTTTACATCTGCCTACAAACAGTAGCATCAATGAGATAATGCTTCTTAATTGAAAACATTTTCTTCTGTTGGTTGATATAGATTCGCAAGCAAACGGCACATTCACTTCCGGTAAGTGTTTAGTAATTTCCGCTTTGATGCAATATATAGCGCTATTTGCGAAAGCAAGGGACCAAGCATGCAGTTTTAATACAACATAACCTTTCGTTAGATTCATTCAGGCAAAGATCAAAAGAAATAAATTAAAAGCTAATCCAAATGCCAATTTTAATCGACTTTTAAAATAAGTGGAGGATATGGGCTGACCCACTAGAGATACAAAAACTTCAGTCTATTGATTTAGCGGGACTCGGAGTAATAGCTATTGCAGTTGGCAATGACTACTGAGGAATTTCCCTATACTTATGGCCTTGTGCCAAGCTAAGTCTAAGCTTAGCAAATAAAATGCACCTTGGCTTGTGTTAATGTAAAGGAATTTGGATTTAGAAATCATTGTTCCATTTCAACTTGGTGGTATTCTGATTATCGCCTTGTGCCCAAACTAAGTTCATTATCCATATATATATATATATATATATATATATATATATATATATATATATATAAGTTATGAAGAATTTGGTTAACCGAATTGGTAATTCTAAGGAGGATGAAATCCTGAGAGCTTAATGTGAAGAACAGAGCTAATATTTAATGAAAAGAGACCACTTTAAAGGCACCATTACAATAATTTATTTCAACAAAAATCCTTTTTAAAGGATTTTCGGATTTCAGATCATCAGGTAACACTTCCAACAATGAAATGAGAGGAAAAATGTCTCTCATTTCATTGTTGGAAGGGTTACCTGATGATCCGAAATACTTTAAAAAGGATTTTGGTGAAATAAATTATTGTAATGGTACCTTAAAGTGTCTGTTTTTCATTATATATATATATATATATATATATATATATATATATATATATATATATAAATAAATATATGTGTGTGTGCGTGTGTGTGTTTTTTAATAGTTTAATCATTTCCTGCTCAGATAAAAGTCAGAATTTCGAATACTGATTATTTAAAAAGTTCAATGATTTTCATTTGGAAAACTGGAGACATACAACCTAGTCCGTAGCTTGTAATATATATTGCGATATCTATCTATCTATCTATCTATCTATCTATCTCTATCTTTCTCATTTTCATTATCTATCTATCTTCTGTCTATTTAAAATGACTAATAAAAACGTACAATTAGAACCAGTGACCCTCATGACCCCACCTCCAACTGTACACAATATGGTCGTACAGCCATATATTCATATATCTATTACCTTGATGAAGTGGCCGTTCTTCACTTCCTGTCGTATCTTTCCGACTCTCCATGACAGTAGCTGCAAACATTCATGGCCAGTAGTGAAAAGAAAGTGAAATAAATAAAGCAAATAGTTGATATTAGTGCCGACTGCAACGGACGAGAAGAAGAAAAAATAGCTGTAATTTATATCATTTACCATTGCGAAGATTTTTACTTTGGGTTTGAAACGAACGAAAACTAAAAAAAAAAAAAAAATGAAATAAATAAAAGCACCCCCAAAAAATCCAGTCTGTCGAAAATAAGAATTGAATAAGAAAAATGGTAAACACATTTGCATTTAAGCAGTCGTAATGGCTACAATGGCCTGCAGGAGTTGTACGTAATTTGGAGAAGAAATCGGGCGTCATGCTGGCTGTCGTAGTTACGACCAGATTAACGAAAACAAGAATGTTTGTTCCACAACCAGGGAGAGGAGGGAAAAAAAACGAAGCATTTATTCGTAAGAATAAAAAAAAATGGTGTACAGAATAATAAAATGGATGAATAATGATAATATTAATGATAATAATAATATAAAAATGAGTAATGAGGCAAGTCATTATTCTTTAAGAAAAATGAATTATGTAGACACCGCTTTTTCCAGTAATGTCACATCGGTGTATTGAAATATATAAATATTGGGGCGTGTGTGCATTGTGATCAATCTCAAGCGAAAGGCCTTTTGGTGATTGTATAAAAACTAGGCACGCGCCTGCCCATAATAGAAGCAAGAAGGAGACATTGTCTATTAGATGTGGGAGTGAATCGATTTAAAGAGGTGACTCAGATTGCTCAGATGCAGTTGTATTAAACATAGGCTCCATATCTCTGGTTTTACAAGTACACGAACGTTTTAAATACCCCTACATCTGTTCGACGTCTGGAAAACAACACTTCTAAATTTTTTACTTTCAGGCTTACAAATGTGATGGTACTCTCTTTAATTTTATGCATGAGTCATCATTCCAAGAGTTGTTTGGACAAGGAAGTCATTATGCTGCTTCTAGTGTTTCTTATTTCGGCCAATTCATTCTACAGTCTTCTTGAAGTGTATAGCCTCTAAAGCAAAAGAGACCAGTTTTCTTGAAAGTAGGCATACAGAAAAGAAAGGATAGAAAATATGCTAAATCAGTTACACATGTAATAAAAACTACGGGAAAACCAGAAATAACAAGGAGTAATATAATTTCATTTATAATAATGTTTTGTACAAGGCCCAAGATCCGCTCGAGGTAGATATTTAAGAAAGTGAGAAAGATAACGGTTAAAAATTTAACAAGTTTACCAAGTGTTGTAGAGAAGTTTCACAGTGGAGGCTTGTATTTCATTAAGTCGGTCCTAAAATAAGTTCGACGTACAAAACGTTATGAACTTGATATAGTAGGTAATGACGCAGAGAAATCTAGTGGTGGTCGCTGATACTTTAGTATCCGGCTAACGGTCGTCCGACATCGACTGACTAACAAACTCCGCGACTGGATATTCAATCACCACCCTCCACTAGGGCATCATGTGACACAAGGTCGGTTATTTATTGTAGGTTCTCCGAGCCCGTGGGCTCGGCCCAAAAATTTGCCCATTGAACCCGTATAAACGGGTTCAGGGCCGGTTTACCTCCCCGAAAGAGAATCCGCCCTTCGGCGTAGCCTCGTTCGGGTTCCTCCCCGCCCGAAGGCAGAGAGTTCAACCGTTCAGCCGGTCGTCCGACATCGACTGACTGACCAACTCCGCGACTGACTCGTTACTACTACTACTACTTATTATAGGTGGGAGAGTCTATTAACTATAAAATAGGTGTGTTCCACTATAACACCAAGATTGTATTGGGATGGGAAGCAGCCTCTTGGGAATCGGTTCCACAAAGTAACGGTTTGTAGGAAGATTCTCTTCGAGTGGAACTTACATCTCACCGTTGGAATACGAAGAGAATGAGGGTGTTTCCTTACACTGTGTGTGGCATGGCGGGTATTATTAGGGAAAATTAGAATTAGTGAAATTAAGTAATGTAGTTTGTCTGAAAACTTTCCATGGAACGTTTGCAACGTTTTGTTTCTGGAAAAATGGTTGTAGGGCGGAAAATAATTCATCAACGACAAGGCCGCGTAGATTCTTTTGGACTCTATCTAGACCGGAAAGTGAAGACTAGACATCTCCTTCCCAGCCGTACTCCATTTTCGACGTTTGTAAATGTTATGGTCCGGTTCCTTGTACCACGGTGATAGTCCAAAGTAGAACCAATAAAGATGAACTCGAACACAGGTATGGAATAACACAGATATATTACAAACAGGAATATACACAGAGAAGTAGAAGTGTTAGTACGAACAATCAGGTTTAGTAGAGAGAACAATGTAGTCTCGGCCAGTATCACTATTTCAATGTCTTGCAGTAACGCAACTCTGTTTCGGACTGCCTCTGACTCGCCTCTTGCCTCGACTTTTGACTCGACTTGAAGTACTGACTCGACTTGAACTACTGACGATATTCAGTCACCCCCCCTCACACTGGGGCAGCATGTGACACAAGGTCGATTATTATTGTGGGTTTCCCGAGCCCGTGGGCTCGGCCCAAAAATATGCCCATTGAACTCGTATAGACAGGCTCAGGGACGGTTTACCTCCCCGAACGAGACTCCGCTCCTCGGCGTAGCCTCGTTCGGGTTCCTCCCCGCCCGAAGGCAGAGAGTTCAACCGATCTGTCGTTCATTCCCAAGCCATTAGGCTCGGCCAAAAAATAGCCCATTGAACTCGCATCAACGGGTTCAGGGCCGGTTTAACCTCCCCAAAGGAGACTCCGCCCTTCGGCGTAGCCTCCTTCGGGTTCCTCCCGCCTGTAGGAAGAGAGTTCAAACCGAACAGTCGGTTCAAACTTGAACGACTGACAGTGTTCAGTCTCCCCCCCACTGGGGCAACATGTGACACAAGGTCGGTTGTTTATTGTGGGTATTCCCGAGCCCGTGGGCTCGGTCCAAAAATATGCCCGTTTGAACCCGCCTAAACGGGTTCAGGGCCGGTTTAACCTCCCCGAAGGAGACTCCGCCCTTCGGCGTAGCCTCCTTCGGGTTCCTCCCGCCTGTAGGAAGAGAGTTCAAACCGAACAGTCGGTTCAAACTTGAACGACTGACAGTGTTCAGTCTCCCCCACGAGGGTGTCATGGGGGCCTTTTTAACGTGGGCATTCCCGAGCCATTAGGCTCGGCCAACACCATTTGAACCCGTATAAACGGATTCAGGGCCGGTTTTACCTCCCCGAAGGAGACTCCACCCTTCGGCGTAGCCTCCTTCGGGTTCCTCTCGCCCGTAGGAAGAGAGTTTAACCGTGCAGTCGGTTTGAAACGACTTACGATATTCAAACACCCCCACGAGGGTTCATGTGGCACAAGGCCTTTTTAACGGGGCATTCCTGGAGCCATTAGGGCTCGGCCAAAAAATAGCCCATTTGAACCCGTATAAACGGATTCAGGGCCGGTTTACCTCCCCGAAGGAGACTCCACCCTTCGGCGTAGCCTCCTTCGGGTTCCTCCCGCCCTTTGGAAGAGAGAGTTAACCGTGCAGTCGGTTCAAAAGGTGAACGACTGACAATATTCAGTCACCCCCCACGAGGGTGTCATGTGGCACAAGGCCTTTTTAACGTGGGCATTCCCGAGCCATTAGGCTCGGCCATTAGGCCATTTGAACCCGTATAAACGGATTCATTTGAACCCGAAGTAAACTCCGATTCGCCGTAGCCTCCTTCGGGTTCCTCCCAGGAAGAGAGTTGAACCGAGCAGTCTGTTCAAAAGTGAACGACTGACGATATTCAGTCACCCCCCCAACGGGTGTCAGCCAAGGCCTTTTTAACGTGGGCCTTCCCAAGCCATTAGGCTCGGCAAAAAGAGAGCCATTTGAACCGTATAAACGGGTTCTGTTCAAAAGGAGAACGACTGACGATATTTCGGGTTCCCCCCGTAGGAAGAGAGGGTGTCAGTTCAGAGGTGAACGACTGACAATATTCAGTCACCCCCACGAGGGTGTCATGCGGCCTTTTTTAACGTGGGCATTCCCGAGCCATTAAGCTCGGCCAAAAATAGCCCATTTGAACCCGTATAAACAGGTTCAGGGCCGGTTTTACCTCCCCGAAGGAGACTCCGCCCTTCGGCGTAGCCTCCTTCAGGTTCCTCCCGCCCGTAGGAAGAGAGTTGAACCGAACAGTCAGTTCAGAGGTGAACGACTGACTCCTTGCCTACTCCTGAGGCGCAGTATGTATTAAGTATGGAATAGTTCATTATTATTATTATGGGTAAGATCCCATAACAGTAAATAAAGAATATAGCTGGAACCAGGGGCTTACTGGGGCGGTATAGGAACCCGATTATTTTTACAGCATCTATAGCGATGGTGCTTGTGTAAGATAGCAGTAAAAAGATTTGTCATCACGAGTTGAGAACTAATGATATTTATGAAGATTAGAAACAACGTCGGTCCAAGCAAATGATTCAATCTGCTCTTTTCACTTCATGTCAGCTGAAAACGTTAGTCCGAGATGGCGCAATGTGTTACTCTACTGGAGGTTAGCATCAGCCATACTGATGGAAGTTAAAAAAAAGAGTTCTCTCAGATGATTAAATGGGAGCAGTTTTGTTTTTGAGGTGTTAAAATTAACAAACCACTCCTTGCCCTATTTAACAGCATATTGTAGATCATTTCTTAAATCAGCTGTCAATTTGATCTCATCTATTATTATTTACTATTAAGACAAGAATAAATATTTGTGTGATCCTCATAAATATCAAGTGCTCACCTCGATCTGAAAGGATCTCTGTTGTGTTGTGTTGTGTCTTTTTTGTTGTTATTTTACAAAATGCCTTTAGTGACACCATGGGTACAAAGAAAAGAGTGTAAAGAGCCTTGGTGAAAAGACGAAACGTATGATTTCGCTTGAGATAAAACGGGAAATTATATATAAAAAGAAACATACATATATATATATATATATATATATATTAAGACATTTTTTATGTTTATACGTTCTTTTTATAGATGCAAATATTTAAGTATATTACTGTTTATAATAAACAGTATTAACGACATTTACCGGCCTGAACGTCCGAGAAATTTTCATAGAAAATACGTGTCCTCCGACAGGAATCGAACCTGCATCCTATACGGAACCGTCATATAGCCTACCGTGCTTTTACCGATTGAGACGCAGAGGAGCGTTTCGGTTAGCAAGGTCGATTTTACTGGGTTTTTTTTGTGTTGTTTTGGATACGCATCGAGCAGATATGAATGTACGAGAGAAAATTATGGAGAATTGTAGTTTAAAAAGAGTAAAACACTGGAACCTTTCCGATCCTTTTTAATTGGCGTAACACGGTTGTATGGTCTACGTTAAATTGGTCCGCAAGTTTCCTAGCGGTAATGGTGGGATTGTCTGTGACAAAATCTTCCAACTTTTCGGAATCAATATTTTTGGACAACCCTCTTTTTGCTCGTCTTTCAAACTGAAATCCACACTTCGGAAACAGGAAAACCACCCGAAACTTCTTTCATTCAGTGCATCATATCCATTAGCGCTCTGCATAGACTTTTCTGCTGTACTTGCATTGGCACCCTTATGAAACTAATACAGTAAAATATGTCGAATGTGATCTTTAGATGGGATGAACATGGGTGTGAATATTGAAGAAGATCATGAAAAATATATTTTATAATCTGAAAGAGAAACGTATAAAATACTTATTGCGACATTCCTTAACTCTAACGATAAGCACAGATTTCATAAATACTATCTAAAACTTTCTTCTCAAAAATTGGATTATTACTTTTGCATCAACTTGATGTATATATATATATATATATATATATATATATATATATATATATATATATATATATATGTATATATATATATATATATATATATATATATATATATATATATATATAGAGAGAGAGAGAGAGGAGGGAGAGAGAGAGATTTACATCAACGCCATTTCCGACTGGATATCTATGCTGATGTCTCAAGTAATTTATGTCTTCATAGCAATACTAATAGTGTCAATAAATTCAAATTGGCAAAAATGACATTCAGTCTGTGGTTACATGGAGTCAGGAATGGTTTGTTAATTTTAATGCTTCCAAAATGAAACAGCCCTGTATTAATCATCTTAAAGAACTTTTGGGGGTGTTTCCATCAACGCGGATTATACTAACCCCAAGGAAAGTAACACTGCACCTATTTGATCTTAAGTTGTCCATTGACATGATATGGATTGATTATGTAGAATCAATTGCTACTAGGAAAGGTGGTTAACTGTATCGTGTAGGAAATTTGTTTCAATCAGAATCTTACACATTTAGAAGTCTACCATGAATCCATAGAATATTGCTGCGGCATCTGATCTTTTGCTTCTCCTATATATCTAGAAATTCTTGAGAAAATCCTAAATTACGTAAACAGAGCTTGTTTCGTTCATTAATATTATAAAAAAAAATCAATTTTTAATAACATTTCTACGTCTGTCTATATTTCTGAGATGAGGTATTATGTACATTATTCGGACTATTGTCCTCATCTTTGTCGCCATATTTATCACAACGTTTCGGCCATTCAGGTGGTTGGAATTTCGAACTGAACCCTTTCTTTCGCTCACTGGGGTAGACTGTTCTAGTTCCACGTGCCATGTTTGATGGATATCAGTTATCAGTTATCTCTTGCTAATTTCCATCTGAAAGTTCTCCACTGCCTTAACGGGGTACTGAACACACACTCTTTGTGTCCTGTCACTGGATCTAACCAACGCCTTTAACCACTGTGCCATGTGTCCTTGAGGACATTTCTACGTGTTGCACTTTTCACTATGTAAATACTCGCTCTTGATTCTAACTAAATAATGACAATTACGTAAAAGTCAAACAGCCTTCATTTTTTTCTTACGATGTGTTCACCTAATACAATTCCCAAGAGTCACTCAAGGCTGCTGTTTACTGATATCGTTTGAACAGGAAGTAAGTGCAGGTTATGAGGATATGTAGGATAGATAACTGCAATCCGAAGACATTACAATTGTACCGATCGGGTAAGCATCATTTGGGGAGTTTGTTCTAGAAAGTATCTGTTCTCGGGATTAATTGATCATTTTTTTTACAGTTTATCAACCTATTTCTTGGCTATTTAAAAACAAAACATACATTGGATTGTATTTGGTCACTGAAAGTAATTAGTGTTCCCACGCGTACCAACTCCATCTAAGTGCTGATTGGGCTCAAGACTGCTTAACTTTCGACGATCGAAAGAGAGCCCTGTTTTCAGCGTTATTTAAACGTAAGTCGGCTCTCGGGAACAAGCTGTTTGAGTGAAACTTCCTCTTTACTATTGGAATATAAAATAAGTGTGGATGATTCTAGTTGATAGTCGCACCAAATCCGGTTCAGCACAGGTCAAAATCCGTAGATCATTTCTCTACTCGTCTGTGTGGCTCACCTTTTATTCAGGTTTTTGATCACACATGCAGATTAACGATAATTTTAAAAGCAGTAGATTCACGCATGCGCTTTACCGAAATTGCAAATGGCGGCTCCGACAGGGCAGGAGAAACATCGTGGGCTCTTAGCCACAGCTAGGTTAGAATTCGTTGTTTCTGTTTCATCACAGATTCGACACTGTGTACCTACCAACAAAAGAATGTAAGCCGTTTGAATTCTTGATAATTTTGTAATAGCGATTTGATAGCATGTAATATCACCTATCTCCCACCAAATGGTTCACAAATATATCCCGATTCTTATACACGAGATTGAGTTAACTAGTAACATCCTCATAGGTTGAACATTATCTGTACTTGTACCAAACCGGGTTACAAATGTACATTAATAGTAAATATTAACCGTGATAATACTTATATACCATTAAAAGCAATGTTTATGCTTGAAAAAGAGTTGAGACGATTTTAAATAGAACTGTCTAGCAATTTAACAGAACCCTCTAACGGTAGTCAATTCAACCCAGATTAAATTTGTATCTTTTCCCTTTTATTTAGGGTAACAAATAAAAATATATATGCAAATAGTGCAGCGGTTATCCTCCACAGAAAGTAAAATTGGCGAGGTGAGTTCAAATTTCCGCTGCGTCTGTTACATTCACTTTTATACAAATTATTTTTTCTTCTCCCCGGAAATATGAATCAAATAACAGAGCAGCCTTACTCTCTAGCGTTGGGTAGAAGTCAGTTTCATAGAAGGAATACTCTGATTCTAAAACGCGGAGAAGGTAACAGGAGACTACTATTTTTTTTTAAAGATGTAAGCCCAGAAATTGATTCATTATTAGCAGCCACAATTTTAACGATATAAGATATGCAGATGACACAGTGGTGATAGCAGACACAGAAAGAAGATTACAAAAAATTCAGAAGGTAGTGAAGGAAAGCGAGAAGAAAGGACTAATTATTAATTGCAAGAAAAAAGAATGCATGATTGTCAGCAAATAGTAACAGCCCAACATGCAAATTAAAATTTGAGATACTAAAATCAAATAAGTAAAACAATTTAAATATCTAGGAAGTCTTTTAACAGAGTACAGAAAGTGCGACACTGAAATCTGAAGGCGCATTGGTATAGCTAAAAATGTCTTCCAAATGCTAAAGTATTATGAAACAAGAAAATCTCTTTAGAAATAAAAAAAAGGATCGTTGAAACTGTTATATTATAATAATATAATATCAGTCCTTCTATATGGAAGTGAATACTGGACAATCTCCCCAAAGATGAAGAAGAGATTTGAATCAAGAAAAATATGGTTGCTGAGAATACCATGGACCGAGCATGTGAGCAATGGCGAAGTTTTAGAGAAAGTGGAAACAAAAAGGACACTTATAATTAACAAGTGAAAGAGAAAGTTGGAATTTCTGGAGCACATAATGAGGAAAGGTGGCTTCAAAATTTGATAATTACAGAAAAGACAGAAGAAAATAAGGTATAACCTACCTAGCGAGCTTGAGTAAATAATGGATGGCAGCACAGGGTTTAGGTGAGATAACAAAACGAAAAAAAATTAACAGGTACAAAGGACAGGAAATTGCAGAGAGTCATGATCGTTAACATTCTGAAAGAATAATAATAATAATAATAATAATAATAATAATAATTGTTTGATATCTGGTGACTTTAGTGTTGAATCTGTTTTCAGCAAATCTCAATAATTCATGATTTCTCTTTAGTACTTTCATTAATTATAGAAATCTACTTATAGAATAACATATCCAAGTGCTGACTGCGGGAGCGACCACCCGCACGGCACGTAGGAGAAGAAGAATAGCTAATTTGCATGTAATAAAGGAAGGGAATCTTTTGGGGGTCTGTGCTCAACCATGTCTTGAAAGACAAGACAAAAAATGCATAATATCACTTCTGTGAAAGCCGAACCAATCAGACGATTTCTTGTGAAACCGTTATCTCGCCATTTTGTTTTTATCTGTAAGTGATTCTGTAAGCATTAGTTATTCAAGAAATTCTTATGAAAGTTATGGTTTTGAAGAGTTTTATGCTATTATGTTTTTCTTATAGAAGTTAAATGATACACACACACAAACGCATATATATATATATATATATATATATATATATATATATATATGAATAATTACACTCAATGAATAGAATATTGAATTAAACTGTCTGTATGGAAGACTGCATTGACATCGCAGTGGAGCCATCCGGGATGCATTTCTTATCGAGATGCCTTTTTTTTATTCTATTGAAAACAATGGTAATCTACAGCCAAAACCAAGTCGAGAAAATCTACTTAGCAACAAAAAAACAGCCAGACGAAGCGAAAACATATACTTTTTTTTCCTCCAATTTCCATTTTGAACGCCACTGATACGTTTATAAATACATTTATCAGTGCTAATAAATTGCTAAGCATATTTCAGTTCGTGCCAGTTCCACGTTTATGTATATTTAGTATTATTTATATCTACTTCTCAAGCAAATGACATGCTTCACATTCCAAATTAATAACACCTCGTGCTTGTCAAACAATCGTTTCTTTTCTAAAGAAATCACACGACTGAAAATATGGAAATTAAACCTTGGAGACAGCAAAAACATAATTATTTTCCTTCTGATTCTTAAATAAATCTTACGCTGATTAAACGTTATTCTTGCAAATAAAAAACAAAAAACAAACTGTGTATTAGTCCAGACGGGTGCTAGTTGGAAGATCTTTTAACACAGATGACTGCAACTACTTATGAAACTTGATGAAGATGCAAATATGATCAAATGTTTTAATGTATCAATAACTTCTTCTAAAAGTATAATCTTATTCTGACATTAGTTCAGATAATTATATTATCATTTAAACATTCAGAATAAAATGTACCAACCTAGACCACCAGCGAAGTAGACAGATAATATATGAAAGATGAACGCTCTGCAAGTAGGTATCACTCACACCCACTGTAGACTGGTACTTCTTAAAATTTTCTTCCTTGTAGCCCATTTTGGCATCAAAACATTTCAGGTCCACATAAACACAAGTAGGAATTACGTATAGATATTAACCGTCTCCTCACGACGATGTGATGTGACACAAGGTCGAGTTTAATGTAGGGTACCTGAGCGCTTACACTCGCGGCAGGATCGACATTTGCCCAAGCCGCGCAGTCGTCGCTTGCGCTGGCATTGATATTACTAACGATCTCCCCTCTTTAGTGCAATGAGTGGTGCAGTTGTTCCCCTGAACCGGCCACCTCTAAGTCTGCCTCGGACAGAGACGCAGCTGTGGAAAAAATACTGCCCGATAACAGAGATGCAACCGAGAGATGATATTCCATTACCTGTGCCAGGTAAGTAATAGAAATTACTGTAACAAGTAATACATTTTATTTACAAATGAAAAATAGAATAATCCTGACTATTGATTACATAATCCTGGTATCTGCAGGCCCATTTAAAATATTTCTCAGGCCCACTTTTTGCGCCAAAAGGACCCACATTGAGGATCACTGCTTTAGGTTCCCTTAGGAGTATGGGGCCACGGTTCTCCCTTGCTTCTTTGGGTTCTGTAACAAGGATGGAGTTGCTAGCCCCATACGCAATCGGTTTTGAATTCATAACTCTCCACCTTGTCGACTAGTTACCAACAACGGCTAAAGAGTACTATTTAACCCATACGTAGGGGGTGAAGAGATGCATCCAAGTGTATTTGCTCGTAATTGAATGCAATAAACTCGAATGAAATTCGAACTTGGCTCTACGACTTCTCATTCCAAACCGTTATCCGTTACACCATTCACACATTATTACACCAACCAAGCATGTAAAGTTGTCATAAATATAGTTTTATCACCGGGTCATGTTCGATCGCCGATTTTAAGCAAATAGAACCTGGTTAGTACCTAAGTAGGTGACCGCTTGAGAATATCCCATTCTGTAAGCTTGGATTTGCGAGTGGTGTAATGGATAATGGCTGAGATTTGTTAATCGGAGTGGTTATTGTTGGCTTCCTCATATTCATTTATGAGCAAATACCCCTGGAAAAGGTATGAATCCACTTCTACTACTATGGGGTAATTAGAAAGACATATCACTAAACCATTATATCTCAAAGAAATTCTTACAATCCGAAGATATATTCAGATTTTAAATACCTGCATCGGGTTGATCAACCAGAGAAAACAAATCAATCAATCGATCAAAATACAGTTTTATAACAGAAAAAAATATTAGGGTTGAATATGGCGATCAAAATACTAAAGAGAAAAAGATGAATTATCGAGAGTTGTTGAAAATTGATTCCACACTAAAGTCACCAGACATCAAACTAGTAGTAGTAGTAATCGTCTTCTTCTTCTTTGTGCTGTCTCCTTTCAAAACGTTGGCGATCATGACTCTGCAATTTCCAGTCCTTTGTACCTCTTATTAAATTTTGTCTTTTTGTTATCTCACCTAAACCCTGTTCTGCCATCCATTTACTCAAGCTCGCTAGGTAGGTTATTCTTTATTTTCTTCTGTCTCTTCTGTAAATATTAAATTTTGAAGCCATCTTTCCTCATTATGTTCTCCAGAAATTCCAACTTTCTCTTTCAAGTTTTAATTATAAGTCTCCTTTTCGTTTCCACTTTCTGTAAAACTCCGTCATTGCTCCATGGGCATTCTCAGGCATCCTTCTTCTATACGCCGAATCCTTTCAGAATTTAGGCGATCATGGCTCTCCACGACATCTTATTCTTTGTAACTCTTAGTAGTATTTCTCTTTTCACTATCCCTTCCACTCCCTATTCTGTCATACAATTATACATACAGTTCATGTAGGTTACTTGCTATTTGCTTCTTTATTTATTACGCTCAACATGTCGTGTGCATGACACATTCTTAAAGCTTTCTTGCTTCAAGATGCGTCCTAGAAAGCAAATCTTTCTATCTGATCTTTAACCCCTTCAAAATCCAGCCATGCTCGTCAAATCTATACTCGTTAAGTACAAATTAAATGATAGGTGGATGCTGCTGATTGTAAAGAAAAACCTGTCATAAACCTGAAACATATGTCTTTCTCTTCATCTTTGGTTTATACTGTTCTCATTGGATGCGGGATAATCTCCTCGTAAATGAAAGAGACAGGGATGTCATTTTACTGACGAATGCTGTGAGTACACTGGACGAAAACATAGGAACATCGGAAAAGTTTAAAGTAAAACAAGATATACAAGTAAAAATCAAACTTGAATATAATGAGCACACCCAGAAATGTCGGGGTGCTCACTCAAGGTGGTCACTTGTCTTGAAAGCCTATTGGGACCTAATCCCAAACCTTAAGTCTAACTGGTATATGCGATCCATGGGTAAAGATGCTGGAAAATGCCCAGTTCCCGATTCCGTCTGCTAGGCTTTACCATTGTAAGAGCCTGATCAAACCGAAAACTGCTGCCATATCTGGACTGCAGCTAAGCAATCTTCGCTTCCCAAACTTGGTAAAGTTAAAGAAAAAAACGTCCCCGCTACCTTGTGGGTGATGAATTATTTTCCGCGTTACAACCACTTCCCCACAGACGAAATATTGCAACCCTCTCGGTGTTATATCGCTATTTTCCATAAGAAATTTTCTGACGCGATATATTCTTTAGTTCCACCAGTTCTAAGCCTCACAGCCAAGAACCGCCATGCCGAAGTTCGCTGACGAGAACCACCATTCGTCTCTCATTAGCAAGAAGTTCAACTCAAACAGCTCGAATAACTATGGAACCCGACTTCCAAGAGCACCATTTCCAAACCACTACAATCTTAACCTACCTATGGTTCCCGGTTGACTTTCCCACATATCCTCATTAATTATCTTACCTCTTATTATTACCGTTCACACAAAAAAACTCCTTCAGTAAACATCTATCGCGAGTGGCTCTTGGGTCATATATAGGTTGAACCTTTGCGCAAAAAAAAAAAAAAATAAATGTAAAGAGACTTTTGAAATTTATGGATGATAATAATCATAAAAAGTGTCTGGAACATTTAACGGTCACAGATCATATTTAAGAAGAGAGAAGGTGGAAACATTGAGTAAACGTATTCAATGATTTTGTGTGAATGGATAGCAGAATAAAGACTAAGAAGGGGTGGAAAATGAGAAAGATTACTGTTAAGGGGTCCACCCCATTTTATACAATTAGACTCGCCCAGTGTGTGCTTGTACTGCTGCCGGTGAATACCCGGGGGTGTGAGAGAGTGAAAGTGTGAGGTAAACCGCTTTGCAGGAGTCACAGTTGCGAGCACATAGACTCAGAAGGAAGTCCTACTTCGATACTGAATTTCCCAGACTGTATATATATATTATTATTGCTACTAACCACATTTCTGGATCTACTAACCGTATTACCAATTGTATTATTACGTCAATACATTTATTTGTTATATTTCATTCCTGCGTTTGTCATTCATTTGAGACCGGATTTCATCCCGGAATCCACAGCAATTACTTAGAGCAACAAAAGATTTGGGGAGAAGGCATCATCACCCAAGTGCTAAAAGTACATAACACATAAAGGAAGGAAACATATTTATGGTTTAATTACAAAGAAAGCAGTGTTTATGCAAATGGATGACAGAACATAGGTAAAGAGAGATGGAAAAGGGAAAAAGCTACTTAGTTTAGCAAGGGACAGAAAGTTGTGGAGAGCCATAATAACGACAGTTCTGAAGGGATATGACATATCAAATTAGAAAAAAAAAACATGGACATTGAGGTGTGTAAGACAAGAAGGTGGCTTCTCGCCGGAATTATTCAACCGATACAGTGAAGCGATTTTGAGAGAATTAGAAGTCCTATAATGATTCATTATCGACGACAAGAATGATAACAGGAGACTCCAATAATTCCTACAGAAGGTAGTGAAGGAAATCGAGAAGAAAGGACTAAATATCAATTGCAAGAAGACTGAATGCATGGTTGTCAGTAAAAGAGACGGCCCGGCATGCAAATTACATATCGGAGATGCCTAAATTAAACAAGGATAACAATTTAAATATCTGGGAAGTGTTTTAACAGTGAACAGCAAGTGCGACAGTGAAAACCAAAGACGCGTTGGAATAGCGAGAGATTCTTTAGAAAAGCTAAGTAATAAGAAACAAGAATATTTCGTTAAGAAGAAAGAAAAGAACACTGAACTGTTACATAGTATCAGTTTTCCTATATGGCAGTGGTTGGTGAACAACCTCCTCACAGATGAAGCAACAAAAATGTGGTTCTACAGAAGCATGCTGAGAATACCATGAGCCGACCATGTGAGCAACGATGAAGTTTTAGAGAAAAATAAAACGTACACATATACTATGGATGATAGTATATATCAGAAAGAGGAAGATGAAATTTCTACGGAAAATAAACAAGAAAGGAGGCTTGAAAATTGCGATACTCACAAGGCATTAAATAATAAGGAAAGAAGGTTTGAAAATTGTGATACTCACAAGGCATTAAATAATAAGGAAAGAAGGTTTAGAAATTGTGATACTCACAAGGCATTAAATAATAAGGAAAGAATGTTTGGGAATTGTGATACTCACAAGGCATTAAATAATAAGGAAAGAAGGTTTAGAAATTGTGATACTCACACGGCATTAAATAATAAGGAAAGAAGGTTTAGAAATTGTGATACTCACAAGGCATTAAATAATAAGGAAAGAAGGTTTAGAAATTGTGATACTCACAAGGCATTAAATAATAAGGAAAGAATGTTTGGAAATTGTGATACTCACAAGGCATTAAATAATAAGGAAAGAAGGTTTGGAAATTGTGATACTCACTGAATGCAAGAGGGACAGAGGAAAACAAAACATAACCTAACTAGCGATCTTGAGTAAATGGATCACAGAACGAGGTTTGAGAAAGATAACAAAAAGACAAAAAAAAATTATTAAGAGCTAGAAAGGACAGGAAATTGTGGAGAGCCCTGATCACTACTATAGAAAAAGAAGAAAAAGCCAACCTAGTATCTCTTGTCCGATAAGAGAATGTTTAATTGTAATCAGCGCATCAAATCATCCTGTTAAGGTCAATCAAATAGAAGCCAAGATCTTCGTATCTTTTTACCCTGCAGCCAAATTACTTGTTCACCTTTAACGCACCCTTAACCTGCTGCTCTTAATTACAACCGTTACTCAATGCATGATATTACAACTTCCCCTTTTGCTAACTCATTAACCCTCGTGAAGGCACCATTATGTATCATCATTATTTCCTTGCATATAATCCTCATCAAATCCTGACGCCAATTTCTGGAAGCCATTCAGATTGGGATAAAAATATTGGGTTTGATCCGAGATGTTATCGGCGCCGGATCTTCGATTGCAGACGAGTATAATGTCATGTGAATGTATTCAATTTTCATAGTTAAAATATTCATCACTTAGGGTGGCAGGCTTAATGTGGGTCGCAGCCAGGCAATCTGGAGCTTATGGTCTCGAACGGTGGGGCTATAGAGAAACAAATTAGTCTTAATGTAAAATGTGGCATTCAGGAAACTAAATACAAGGATATCGACTTCAATA
>CAHIKZ030000746.1:3900000-3905000 GCA_903632075.3 Acanthosepion pharaonis | reverse complement strand
GAAACCGTCTTTCAAGCTTTGACTCTATTGAATGTACAAATCTGAGAGTAGAACTCTATCAGTGCCCAAAGTTATAAATATCTGGTGCGGACCCAATCATCGAAATGTTTCAGACCTCATGTAGAATAAGTCAAGGAAGAAATGAAACCTTCAATATGTTTATGCTCTTCTTATAATATGCCATACGCATATACAAGCACAGGTGTGAAGAGATGAGTAATGATCCTTTAAGTATTTCACATCACATCCTAAATGAATGTACTTAGAGAAAACGGCGTTTTTGCTTGTCCTCCCAAGGCCGGCATATTGATGTTACGAGGGTCTATGCAAATGATAGAGGTATTCATAGGATAAGAATTCTCTTGAACAAAATCAACATACTCTACTAAGTGTTCCAAGAAATAGGCTTCAAGATAAACCTCTCAAAAAAAAAAGAAACTCTTTTCAGTAATAAGAATGAAGCAGTGAGGGCACATACACTGAAT
This sequence comes from Acanthosepion pharaonis, assembly GCA_903632075.3. Classification (NCBI taxonomy): domain Eukaryota; kingdom Metazoa; phylum Mollusca; class Cephalopoda; order Sepiida; family Sepiidae; genus Acanthosepion; species Acanthosepion pharaonis. The sequence goes on along the minus strand of CAHIKZ030000746.1, from coordinate 3,904,515 downwards.
CAATCATAAAAAATTCAGAAAGTGGAATTAGTAAATAACAAACACTTCAAATGCCATTAGTAACAGATAAGTTATAAAACATTTAGTATAAGACATAAGGAAATTGAGCAGAGAATAGTCTACACTAGGTATAGTTACGCACAGCACTACAAGACCAAAGCCAAAGCATTAACCAAGAAACTAGAGTAAACTTCTTTAATTGGCTCTTTCGATAAGGACTTTCATATAAATGTCATGCAGAGCGTCAAAATCGTTCAGAAATATCTAAACTGTCAGTTGTACGCAACAGCTTTCTCCCGCCCTGGGTAAGACGATAAACTACATCCGCGTCCTGGGTAAGACGATAAACTACATCCGCGTCCTGGGTAAGACGATAAACTACATCCGCGTCCTGGGTAAGACGATAAACTACGTCCAACAGCAAGGCCTCTGATCAGGAGGTTTTTTGGATCCACCTCTTAACAGCTGGTGTTCCTAGGGGGAAGTAGCACCTGTTAGGGTCCCAGCTATGAGCAAATAGTTAACCCCCAAACTGGGGTCAAAACACTATGAAAGTGTAAAAGTAGATTTTAATACCAGAAATATTTTTTGTAAAAAAAAATTATCGCCAGCAAAACATTTTTGAAGAAAAAAAAATATTACCAGCAACAAAAATTGTCGGCATTAAATAACCCATTGAGGATGATATGCCGTAAAACAAAATAAACCAAATCAAACCAAACCAAATAACAGCTTTCTCAGATTAATGAGTAAAAATGGCTTCAAGCGAATGAAACCTGTAGGTCTTAGCAGCAACTATGCGTGTCCGATGTTCGTGGTCTGGCGTTACAGAATCACAAAGAACTATGGCAAGTAACAGAAAGTGCAACGATGGAGCATATTCAACAAGAAGAAGTAAAATCACATGTAATTCGAAGAAACAGTAAATATAATCAAGATATTGACGTTTATAATTATTCCAGTAATTATTTCAAAAGGTTATTTCAACCATTAATAGCGGAAAGATTAATGTAAGTTAGTGGACTTGAGAGAGACCTATTTTCATGAGAAATTGTTTTAATAGATGGATTTTATGAATTTCAGTCGATAGTAACACTGGTTGTTCGTTCAATAAATGCCGAAAGTATCCTTATTAAGGAAATAGTTTACATTAACATTAGCAGTTGTCTAAGCGGAGAGGATGACCCACACACCGGAGTTGAACCTTAATAAGCATTGTTTCGGTACTGGTGGATCAAACACGATCTTCTGACACCAAGATTGGGGCTTTGCATCTGCTACTACTGGATGGTGAAAAAAGCTGTTCCATATTTTTCTTTGTGTCCTGAAAGTGTCTTGCTTTGCGTCCATATCGAAGTGAATAAAGGAAAAAGATATACTGTACTATTTCAACTTTGTTGGCATATATATATATATATATATATATATATATATATATATATATATATATATATATGTGTGTGTGTGTGTGTGTGTGTGTGTAGTCACACACACACACACACACACACACATATATATATATATATATATATATATATATATAATATAAATATATATACATACATACATACATACATACATATACATATAAAGGTTTCCAAGAGGATAGAATCCAGGTAGAACTCAATGTCCAGGACAGAGTAGGAATATAATAAAAAAGACTTAAACACTAATATTCCATGGTTATAATTTATTACATTGGAATCGTAATTCCAATTTAATAAATTATAACCATAGAATATTAGTGTTTAAGAGGTTTTATATATATATATATATATATATATATATATATATATATATATATAAGGAGAGACAAAGACAGAGACAGAGGGAGAGGATGGAGATGGTTGCTCCTGTCTAATAAAATATACTTACATACACGCTTAACGTCATCGGTTTGTCGTTTTAATTCATACATTTGGCTAATCTATCTATCTATCTATCTATCTATCTATCTATCTATCTATCTATCTATCTATCTATCTATCTATCTATCTCAATCTGTTCCTATCTATCTATCTATCTATCTATCTATCTATCTATCTATCTATCTCAATCTGTTCATATCTATCTATCTATCTATCTATCTATCTATCTATCTCATTCTGTTCACTTCTATCTATGGCATTCTATTCATATCTATTTATGCCATTCTATACATATCTATATATGTATCTATGCTATTCTATATCCATCTATGTCATTCTATACATATTATCGATCTTTCTCTCTATCTATTCCATTTTTTACATATCTATGTATCTATACCATTCTATTCATATCTATCTATATCATTCTATACATATCTATCTATCTATCTATCTATCTATCTATCTATCTATATATATATATATATATATATATATATATATATTTTAAATAAAAAGAAATAATAGTAAGATATGTAATTCGGTGTTCTTATTGATATATATATATATATATATATATATATATATATATATATATATATATATATATATATAGTCTACTTTTCGATCTACTTTATGTGGAATAATGTCATCAAAGAATCATTAGTCAAGGTAATCACGAAGACTTTTATGGTTGTATTACATCTGTGTAATTATATTTTGCAATTTCATTCCTAAATTTTTACATCTACGTACATAATTCAAAGGACAATAAAATTGTACAAAACGTAAAAGAAACTTTCTTTGTTACAATGTACAATAACTGTTAAAATTGAAACCATAATTTTTTTACAACTTTGATATTCTTATCATTGAGATTTCTCTCTATCAAGATTTGATGAGTTATTATTAAGATACTGATAATTATTTTTGTTAGTGCTATCCTGTAATGAGATAACGTGACGCAGAATAAAGCCTGATATCATCTGACATAGTTTGTATCTCAGCGAATGTGCGCCATCGATTTTAATTTATGAGTTAGTTGGGAATGAATGTCGTTTAATCTGCGGCTGTCACACAAGGGGCGACCGCCACGCATTCCAGCCTACCACAGGCCACTAATTTGCATGGCATTAATTGGTTACTGAGATGGGTCAGAGCCGGACAATAACTTGTTTGGCTAATTTCTTTGTCTCCAGGCCAGTGAATTAACCATGTAATCAGGAATAATATGAAAAACTCGTCCCGCCATTTGTTCTTCTGGTAATGCGTTAGAAAGAAATGAAGACAGCAGACGATCACTTCTGATTGTTATTCACAGGAGCTGATAAAGAACAACGGAAAAGAGCAGGAACTTTGTTCACTGCAAATAAGAATGAAATATGAACGAAATAATAAATAAGAAGAAATCAAATAAATGAATCATAAATGAAAATAAAAAGCACAAAAAATCGCCCTGAAAGGAAAATAAGAAATATTTCAATAAAAGTTGTGATTTATATATGAACACATGCAAATTCACAAACGAGACAGCTCTGACAAACGCAGAAGTTAAGATTGATATTAATTTAAAATCATATCCGAATAAAATACCCAATAAGAGAAAAAAAGCTCATTTAAAACTATTTTGTTATTAAAATAAGGAAGATAATTTTATTAATCAAAAGCGGATTATACTCAAATAGCTATGATTATTACGGATTAGTTAAACCAAAAAAATAGGGATATTTGTTTGAAAAATTTCATTTTCAGTTCTTCGTTAGGGCCGTCACTGTATAAATAATTCTTTCTATCTTGCCCACATATGATTATATTATTCAAATGAAGAACACGGAGAAAGTAATTTACTTCTGTATAAATTCATATGCTTCTCTTTAATTAAAGGCGAAACATAAAAAAGCGGACCAACGTCTTCTAATTAAATTTATATATATCTTTCTTATAATTATTATGAAAAGAAGTAATAAAATAAAATAAAAATCCCGAAAATTTTAGAATTCCTAATGAACTTGGTAAGCAAATATGTCTTCATCACGAAATCTATTTTTCAAATTGTTTTTTTTAAGTTTCTGTAATAACGTGAAATTATAATTCCAACGTTTTGTCTATATGGTTTGAAAAAAAAAAACGGAAACAAAAAGAAAGAGGAAAGTAAAATCAATATTAAGCTGATTAGATTTGGTAATTGTGATCAAGGTCAAGTGCGATTCCAGATATGTAAATCGTGAAATAGCAATTACATTACTCATGTACAACGAAGTGTCAGGCCGATGTAGTTTTGCGAAGAGACGACCATGCGCAGTATCTACTCGCACGAACTAACTAATACATAAGGGCTAATAAAGACCAGTGTGAATATACTTGTCTTCATATACGCGTGAGTATAAGAGAGAAGAGAGGAAGATGGCGCGTCTATGAGTAAATGAATGTATATGCAGACACAATATTTTTTCATATTCCGTTTGTTTGTGTGAATGTCGTTTAACAGCAATGACAATGTGCTTCTGTTAAGTATTATTTTTCTTTTAACTGTTAATAACATCAATTATGAACACGGCCACTAGGTACTGTCAGTGTGCAGGAATTATGAATACATTTACGTTTTACCAATGTTTTAGACTGACTAAGGTAATACTGACAGAACCTT
>CAHIKZ030000746.1:3882500-3897500 GCA_903632075.3 Acanthosepion pharaonis | reverse complement strand
GAATTGTCACTCGCCCTCCTTACTGTTCTAGACGTTGCTCCCTGTGACTTTTAGTTGTTCCCCAAGACGAAGAAGGACCACAGGGGCTGCCGTTTTGAAGACATTGAGAAGATTAAGGAGGCCGTGACAAGCGTCGTGAACACCTTGACTTTGGATGACTTCTATGGAGCCTCACACGATGTGTGTGATGCGCTACAAGCGCATTGAAGTCAGAGGATCCTACTTTGAAGGAGACTAGAGTTTTATATATATATATATATATATATATATATATATATATATATATATATATATATATCTTAATTTAAAGAAAAATAGACCACTTTAAGGCTCCACCATTGTAATAGTTTATTTCACCAGAGACCTTTTAAAGTACCCTGGATCATCAGACATCACTTCCAAAAGTTGAAAAGAAAAAAAAATACTTATTGTTTGGAAATAACTGCAAGCAGACAGTATGATACGAACCCGTAACTCTTTGCCTTGGGAGTTTGCAATTTCTGTATAGCTGTCTTGGCAATTCAGCTACCAAAACCAACCGATAGCAGTAATTTAAATGTAGCCATCTGAATTATTTTATTCGAATATCTGATACACTGTCATCATTTTATTTTTGTTTACATACACATTTTATATGAAGCGTTGTCAGTCAGTGTTTATTAGTTATTTCTTTTTTAATATCTGTCATGTGCCTTCAGCATGTGGGTGAACATAGCTCTTCACAACATCCTTGTAGCGTTTCCTTCTGTTATCCATTCACCTGTTTTTTTCAGCTAGCTGGCCGGCTGCCTTCCCTGTTCGATATGTCCTTCAAATTTCTGTAGTCTCTGGTTTTAAAATTAATTGTCGCTTAATATATATATATATATATATATATATATATATATATATATATATATATTTAAGTTACGAAAAAACTTGGTAATCCGTATGGGTAATCCCAAGGAGGATGAAATCCAGAGAGCTCAATGTAAATTCAGAGCTAGTAGCTTCCTTAAAACATCCGTGTTACTGACACGTTTTTTATCAATTCACGCCAAGTAAGATCAATAAAACCAATAAGACGCAAGAGGATGAAAATTTTGCTTAAATCTTAATTTCCGCTGGTTTTATCACAACTTTTATATCGTTAATAAACAGCCTGGATCGAAAACTTTATCTCGGTCCCATGCTGCTTAATTAGCGATAAAAAAAGCCAACAGAAATACGATGATTGCAAAACTAAGAATATATTAATAACTAGCTTAAAAGCCGCCCTATCATGCGGCATTTAAGCTAGCTCTTGCGATGGTCTCTTGATTAGGCCTTCATCATAATAGGTAGGGAGAAGTAGATGCGATAGGCAACAATAAACTATAGAAGAACTTAAAAGATTGCTGCATTTAAGTATTGAATTGATATTTAAGCTTAGCTTTTAAAAGTTTAACAATAATTCGCCTCCTGACACTTAATTTAAAGGCAATTAGATGTACGTAGGTCATTACTTTCCGTACAAAAAAATTATTTTTATATCATGGGTGACTTTCGCTGGATTTCGCAATTTCGATTATTTTCAAATTTTACGTTATAAAAATTGTTATCGTACAACCCCCCCACCCCCAAAAAAACAACAACAAAAAAACGCATCTCGTCGCAAAAAAATCGACGAAAAAAATCGTAGCAATTAAAAATTGGGAATGCAAAATTTTAGGATTCGGTCCAGAATGTTTTTTTTTAATTTACTCACGGAATCGGCCTGATTCCAAAATGATATGATATGTTAACCTACAGCTTCTAGAAGTAATGGTGAAAAAATGTGATACAGTGACACACTGACATTTGCATTTATAATACAAACGCCATTACTTAGGTATTTTTTCGGACAAGTGAAAAGCTAGTAGGCAAAAATAGAGAGATTTATTGGAATCTGTTATTTATTTTTTAACAATAATTATCACTCTATAAAAGGCCTGAGTGCCACTCAAGATAGAGGATTATAGGTTAAGGCGTAAGAGGCACCGTTTATGTTGAGAAGATAACGCTTAACCCTAGAGTCGAACAGCTTAGGCTTGTAGTAATTATGGAAGTGTCCTTTGGAAGTTGGGTCCTCAAAGACTGATATTACATAACAGTTCAGTATGCTTTTCTTTCTCTTATTTAAGTTTTTTCTTCATCTGTGTAGAAATTGTTCAGTGCTCTTTTCTTTGTTTTTAACGATATTTTTTGTTTCGTAATACTCTCATTGACTTTGGGAAGGCATCTTTCGTTAGACAATTCAAAAGTGGGTACTTCTAGTAAATATAAATTATTTATAAAGAAGTGACCCAGCTATGGATTAAATAGAAGAGCGTAATAAGAGCTCCGAATTCCCAATTCTATGGCCACAGAGTTCAGTACTTTTTCTTTGTTTCGAACGATTTTTTTTCTATTTCTTAATAATCTGCTTAGCTTTTGGAAAGCACCTTTGGCCATGCCAATACGTTTTCGGATCTTCTAGAACACTTCCCTTGGGAAGAAGCTGTTCGGGTGGAACTTACATCTCACCAATGGAATATGGGTGATTCCCTACAATGATGCTGCAGACATCCACACTCGGGCATATACAGAGCACGTAAACAAGTAGCAAGTATTAACCTGAAGTAAATATTATGAATGACTTTATGTCTGGGTTGAAAACATCTATAAACCCGTTAAAGAATTATTGATGTTGCCTAGAAAATAATCCGCTGTTCCCTGCTCTCCATTGAAGGATATTTTTTTTTTTATCGATGTTCACAAAATACATGGCTCAAGAGTAACTCAAGGTAGAGGGTTACTGCGTGGTTGATATATGAGCGTAACAAAAGGAAAGAAGTGAAATGCATGGGTTTATGCTGGAAAGATATTGGTTAGCGCTAGACTTGAAAAGTTCTAAATTTTTGGGATCGGGAAAACAAGAGGATGAACAGGTTTTAGAAGGAACCGAAAAACTATTCCTAAATAGAGAAGAAAAGATACACTCTGCACCTGTTCAAAAGACCGGGGAAGAATGTGAACAGGACGGTAGGCGAACCTATCTAATCTTATTGAAAAAAAAATGGTGAATGAAATTTCAGAGTTTAGGCAGAGACGTTAGAAGTATAAGGTTCAAGTGAACTTTAGAAGACTTTAGACATTTCCATTTTTTGTTGTTACATCAGGACAAAGAAATGCAGCATGCCATATTTTTGGATTCTTATCTTTAGGACAAAGTTTTGGTTCTATTACTTCTTTGACAAAACGAGTAAGGGACAGTTTTTTTTTTTAATCCTGCAGCTCTGCGTAAAATGAACGCTGTCGCACGCTGACAATTTTCAAAGTATTTTAAATGTTATTAATTTTTTTCATTCAGTAATTTTGTGTGTGTGTGTGTGTTTATTGGTGTACATGGGGACTGCTGCATTGTGCATTGAACAGTGACAAGAATAACTAAATAAACAACTGCAATCCTCCACCGACAGTTTACTGTTTCAACTCCCGAGCCCAACCTGCAAGTTTTCATTGCGGTCGCCATTTTAAACCACTGCTATCAATCCATCAAAAATGTTATGTTAATAAAAATTCAAAAGTTCAAAAATTAAAATTGTTTTAAATTAAAAATAAAAGAAATAAAAATAAAAATAAAATAAAAACATGAAAATAAGATATTAATAAAAATTAAAAAATTAAAAATAAAATTAAAGCATGAAAATTATATATGTTAATAAAATAATTAAAAAAATTTAAAAATGTTTAAAAAATAAAACAGTAAAAAAATAAATAAAAAATAACATGAAAATAAGATAATGATTCGTAATCCTCCACCGATAGTCCACTGTTTCAACTATTGAGCCCAACCTGCAAGTCTGCTTTGTAGTCGTCGTTTTAAACCACTCTTATCATCCCACTAAAATGTTCAATCATGACGTTCCACTGTTTCCGTCTAGAGTAGCAGAACAGTAATAACCATGCTCGGACCGATGGATTCTCAAGTTTTGGGGCCATTAATGAAATATTTGGTCATCAGCAACGGAATATAAACAAGGTTTTGAATTATGTGCGCACGAGAATCTGGTCTGAAACCATATATTAACGTCAAAGCAGAAAGTATCGGAGAAAGCGTGACAAATGGTCTTAGCACTGGAGTTTTATTTATCTAATCTCGGCAATTTTAATGGCTTTTTATTCAGAGCTTGTTTGTTTCAAACATACAACACGCCAAGAAACATTCATTAATGTGTTAAAAATGTATAATGTATGTACATTAACACACATATATTTATACATAAATACACACATATATATATATATAATTAATTATTGCACTCTTTATACAAGATTCATATTTGCCGCATTCCTGGAAAGGCACATACTTGTTAAGATTCGCACAACGGCATGCATACAAACTTACGGACGAATATATTAATACAGATTTATATTATTTGTGTAATGTTTACACTCATTTACATTTGCCTATATAGGCGGTTAAGTAGATGTTCTTAAGCCCTCTCATAAATTCAGTTACGATTTTATACATGTGCAATATACATTCGAGTCAATTCATTCATCTATCCGTTTATTTTGCCTTTATTTATTCTGTTTTCACTTACTAATTGTTCACTGGCTGAGGTCGAAGAAATTCCATGGTGAAATTCTCGTAATCCGACACCAAGTGATTTATCTGTTCCAGCGCAGAATGAATAGTCATTATTAATTCTTTTTAGGAATTTTACTCGGTGGGGTAATGAATAGCGGCTCGGATTGAGGAATCGGAAAACCGAGTTCGAATTCCAGTCAAACTCATTGCATTCACTTACGTGCTAATACCCTTAGAAAAGGTATGAATCTTCTTCTCCCACCACCTATGGGTACATAGCAGGATAGCCTTGGATGGCAACTAACTGCGGGGGAAAAAAAAACTGCCATGTCAGTGATGTATCGAAAAAATACATGATCACCTTAGTGTGTATCATGCCTGGCACATAACTGACAGAGAAGAAACAAGTGAAAAGATTGATTTTCAACATGAAGTTAGAAACACTCTAATATATAGCACGTTGGATTCAGGAATCGGAGAGCCGAGTTCGAATTCCAGTCGAATCTATTACATTCACTTACGTGCTAATACACTTGAGAAAGGTATGAATCCTCTTCATTTCCCCGTAGCTATGGGTAAATAGCAGGATAGGCAGGATTCTATAGCTTTGAATGACAACTGGTCTACTGAAGAAATAAATGGCAACCTACTGCTGGAAAAAAAACATCTGCTTCGTCAGTCATGTATCGAAAGATCGCCTAAGCGTGTATCACGATTGGCAGATAACTGACTGACTGAGGAGAGTCAAGTTAAAAGATTGATCTTCTACATGAAGTGAGAAACACGCTAATATATAGCACGGTGGATTCAGGAATTGGAGAGCCGAGTTCGAATTCCAGTCGAATCTATTACATTCACTTACGTGCTAATATCCTTGGCAAATGTATTAATCCTCTTCTTCTCCCCCCAGGTATGGTTAAATGGCAGAACAGACCGGGTTCTATAGCCTTGGATGGCAACTGTTCTACCGCAGAACGAAATGGCAACCTACTGCGGAGGAAAAAATCTGCCTCGTCAGTCATGTATCGAAAGATACATGATCGCCTAAACGTGTATCACACATGGCACATAAGTGACTGACTGACTCATTTATAAACATGGAATGTGAAAATAAATTAAATATTAGTAAACCTTTCCAAAGCAGAAACTACGATCTGGATTGGAGAATGAAAGTTATGATGTCATTTATCCTGAATCCATCATAAAAATTCAGAATGTGGAATTAGAAAATACTAAACATGGTTTTGTGCCCTTTTCTTTGTTTCTAATAACGTATTTTTTTTTTTAATTCTCCTCTCTTTGCTTAGCTTTTGAAAGGCAACTTTCGCTAGTTCAATGACATTTTCCTATATTATTACTACTTATTATTACTACATTATTTAATGTAGTAACATTTTATCTCCACGTCACAACCAACCTTTACAAAAAAAAAAAAAGTATAGTTCTGAGATGCTGCGTGAAAATAAAAAGCTGCACAAAGCAAAGTCGAAAAGCATGGGCAATAAGAAAAGAATTACAAATATACATTTTCTACTTGTGGAATTAAAAAATCCCCTCTAAGTGATATCTAGTTTGAGTCCAAGCAAAAATAAAAATGGCTAATATAGATGAAGATGATTCAACCACCATTCATTGTCACTGAATGTTAGAGTTCAAACACCAGGTGTAACAGTAAAAATTGCACAAATCGTGTAACAGCATAATTGTCCATCCCACAAAATATTTCATATCTAAAAAAACGAATAAACCAATTGTGTTTCTTTTTTCCGGGTTTTCAGATAAGACGTTTAGCCATTTTGTCACCATTTATCGTAAGAATCACTGAAAAACTCTTTGAGCTATTCAGCTAGAAAGAACACAGGATAAAATCGTTTTGTGCCAGCACCACTGTCTTCCCAAATGAGCATTCAGGCCATCAGAAATGGTACCAATATTCCAAATTTGGCTTCCATCTTCAAAGTCCATTCAAGAACCATAAAGAGAGTGGTGAATGAGTTTTAACAAAAGGAAACAGTAGAGAGGAAAACTGGATCAGGAGTTTACAACAGCAAGAGAGATCATCATTTCAACTTAGAGCTCAACAGATCAATTACAAGAGTTCCAACTCAATCCATATGACGTTTGGCACGTGAGAGAGGAGTTTCAGCTATGACAGTCCAAAGAGCAGTGAAAAAAAGACTTGAATATGAAGTCGTATGTGAAACTTGTGAGGCACCTTGTTACTTCAGGACAGAAAGTCAGAAAGTTAGAGAGGGCGAAGATCATCTTGAATAAGTTGCAAAATGATCCTGAAATAATACAAATATATTTGAATTTTATTTCAATCCGTTATGAGCTTCGTATCCTTAACTATGATTAATTAATAATAAACTTGTCATTTCCGTTTATGATCGATTTCATCATGAATCTTCTGTTTAGTTTGGAGAGTAATTATACATTCTTATTGCTCAAAGTAGAGTCTAATGGTGTTATAAAAGACTCGGAGAATTCCAGTAAGATATCTTTAATCATTTCAACGGTTCAAAGCTTAATCTAACAATTAGAGAATGTTGCTGTTACATCTGTTACAATAAACAAGAAAAAAAGTAAACTGTTACAGCTCAAATAATGCAACCTAAAAGAATATGACGATAGAAACACATTGAACGAGCTTTTCGTTCACACTCTCACCTTCTCGTCTAGTACTTGATATATTCATGAAATATATCAGAATAATCAAGAACCTATACTGGCAGCAAACAGCATGCATATGCATAGGGAACAAGTTCAGTGAATATACAAAAATAGAAAGGAGCATAAGGCAATGAAGCGTCTTCTCACCAGACCTGTTCAACTTATACAGCGAGGTAATCCTGAGAGAATTAGAAACTCTACCGGGATTTAGCATTGGCGGCCACAATCTTAACAATATAAGATACGCAGATGACACAGTACTGATAGCAGACGCGGAAAAGAAATTACAAAATTTACAGAAGTTAGCGACAGAGGGTGAGAAGAAGGGACTAAGCATAAACTACAAGAAAAGAGAATGCATGATGAGCCTGATGAGGATGAGCCGAAAATGCGATTTGCGGTTCGGGAACACTGGAATCAAGCAAACTCGGAAGTTTCAATATCTGGGAAGGATTCTGACAGAGGACGGTAAAGGCGACACGTAGACGTATTGGGATGGCCAAGGACGCAATCCAAATGCTGGGCAGAGTACTGCGAGACAGGAGGATTTCTTTGGTAACGAAGAAAAGGATACTAAACTGTTACGTGACATCTGTCCTTCTTTACGGCAGCGAATGCTGGACGATTTCCTCAGAGATGAAAAAGAGACTCAAGGCAACGGTGATGTGGTTCTGCAGGAGGATGCTAAGGATATCATGGATCGAGTGTATGAGCAGCGATGTGGTCTTAGAGAGGATGCAAACAAGGAGGAGGCTTATACTTAAAATCAGGAAGAGACAGCTAAAGTTCCTGGGACAAATAATGAAGAAGGAGGGCCTGGACAATTTGAAACTCATGGGCCGAATAGCGTGAAAGAGCGGCAAGGGAAAACAACCTATGACATACCTAGCGGGCTTAAGCAAGTGGATGACAGAACGTGGTCTGGTGAAAGTGGCAGAGGAAAGGAACTTGTTGAGTGCTGCAAGGGATAGGAGGAGGTGGAGAGCCATGATCGACCACGTCCTGAAAGGTAATGCCATACAGAAAGAAAAGATCAGACTGGAATGCATTTATTATTGTTTTTGCAATAGATATAGAGCAAGTCTGTCTATATTTCTGAGATGAGGTATTATGTACAGTATTTACATTATTCGGACTATTGTCCTCATCTTTGTCGCCATATTTGTCACAACGTTTCGGCCGTTGTACGCTCCGGCCTTCTTCGAAATAAAGGGTTCAGTTCGAAATTTAACCACCTGAAGAAGGCCGGAGCGTACAACGGCCGAAACGTTGTGGAGAAATATGGCGACAAAGATGAGGACAATAGTCCGACTAATGTAAATACTGTAGATATAGAGCAAAGTCAAAGAAAAGATATGTGGGATGGACTGATCTTCTCTTATCTATCTTTTAATCATGATATCGGAAAGAGTAATATAAATGCAAAACGGGGTACACTATTTACATTATTCGGACTATTGTCCTCATCTTTGTCGCCATATTTATCACAACGTTTCGGCCGTTGTACACTTCGGCCTTCTTCAGGTGGTTGGAATATCGAACTGAACCCTTTATTTCGCTCACTGGGGTAGACTGTTCTAGTTCCACGTGCCATGTTTAACGGATGCCATTTGTCAGTTATCTCTGTTAATTCCCCTCTCCAAGTTCTCCACTGTTCTAACCGGGTATTGAACTCACACTCTGTCACTTGATCTAACCAACGCCTTTATCCACACAAGGACACATGGCACGTTGGCGAGGATGACTGCCCAGATTTCTAAATAAAGTTTGTCTTTTCGCGATTTTCCCTAATCCCTGTTTTACAAACCATTTACACAAGTTCATTGCGTAAGTTATGCACTGCTTTACTCTGTTCCTCTTACCTTTAATATGTCATGTCAGTGTCAAATTTTCTATTGGCTTCTTTTCTCATTATGTGCTCTAGAAATTTCAACTGTTTCTGTCTGATGTTAACTATAACTATTGTGTTGGGCTCTTCTTTTTAGTTACAATCGTACATTCTATGTTCTTTTGGCGACAATCATACATTCTATGTTCTTTTTGGCGACAATCATACATTCTATGTTCTTTTTGGCGACAATCATACATTCTTTTTTTCTTTTTGGTGACAGTCTTAGATTCCATGTTCTTTTGGGGGACAATCATAAATTCTATGTTCTTTTTGGTTACAATCACATATTCTTTGTTCTTTTTGGTGACAGTCATACATTCCATGTTCTTTTTGGCGACAATCATATATTCCATGATCTTTTTGGTAACAATCATACATTGTATGTTCTTTTTGGTGACAGTCATACATTCCATGTTCTTTTTGGTGACAATCATACATTCTATGCTCTTTTTGGCGACAATCATACATTCTACGTTCTTACAATTGATGTTTAATCCTTTACTTTTACTTCCTTCTGTAGGAGTTTCCTTTCTGAGTCTCCTATCTACATATCTACTGTTAAGATTGTGTTCGCCAATAAGGATAGGAATTCTCTCAATGCAAAGGTTGAATATGGTGGGAAGACACATCATTGTTTTACACACCTTCCTATTTTTATATATTGACTGAGTTTTATTTGTATGGCGGCTGCTTTCTCCCAGTATAAATTCTCGATTATTCTAATATCCCTCTCAAATATATCAAGTTTACCTAGCATTTCCTACAGTTACATACTTTATCAAACAAATTTGCAGAATCTATGAAACATAGGTATACATATTTTCTATTTTCTCTTTCTAATATTATTCTGAGTATAAATATTGCATTCCTTGTTCTAGTGTCTTTAACGAACCTGCACTGTTGCCGTCCTGTTTCCGGTCTAATTCAGCTGCACGTTTGTTGTTGATTTACTGATAGAATCCCCGTAAAATCAATACACAATCAGAAAAGAAAATATAATTCATATGAAAATCGCTTAACCGATTTTTCAGGGGAAAATTATTTAATAACAAATAATATGGAAAGAGTGCTTAGAAAATGTAACACTCACATGACAGAACAGAGCAAGGAATTGAATTTATTAAATTTTGAAAACAAGTGACATTTTCAGAGTTTGGGAGCAAAAAATAGTAACTGTAAAGCAAAGACCCGCGTTTTATTGTATTTAGTATTTTAATGGCTAGATTGCAAGATTACATGTTATTTAGTAGTGAGGAACGAGCGATGGTAGCCATATTTTCTAGAATATGTCACATTTATTGCGAATTTAATGAATTAAGATCGGCTGTACGGAAAATATCTATTTTAAATTTCAATTCTCGATTCGGCAATTATTCTGACTAATCCAAGGCTAGTTGGGCATTCGCTTGTTTATGTTAACACTATATTTTACTGAACAAAAAAAAAAAGAGATTTCAACTGTAAATATTCTTGTGAAAATCGTTTGTCGATTCGTTTTGATAAAGCTAACAAGGCTCACTTCAATGACATCATTCAAACAACGAAAGTGCGATTGGAAAGAACAAAATGAAATTGAAAAAGAAAACAGGCAAGCGTTAAATTTCAGCAAATACAGAGACAAGAAAGTGACAGATTTTGATAATGCGTTTTGATTTACTATAATCAATCTGATCTTTAATTTGACTTTTATTGCTTACGGCTATTCTCTCTCTCTCTCTCTAGTTCTCTCTCTCTCTCTCTCTCTTTGAATAATTCCTTTAAATTTTTAGTTCATCTTCAGTTTCGAGCTGGTGATCAGAAAGAGAAAATTTATAAAAAAATAAAAAAAATAAAAACCAGAGACAGCAACTCATACACGTGTATTCATTAAGAATAACGTTTCTAAAAAGAAGAAATAGTGTAGGATAAAAAAAAAAAAAAAAAAACTTTCAAAAATATAAGTTTACGCTTCGGAAACGAAACTGATTCTAGCAGATATCGATTCGTAGGAGTCACGACGATAAAAAAATTGCTTTTCATAATAAGTAATTATAAGTGTTCTGACAGAGGACGGAAAATGTGACGCTGAGATCCGAAGACGCATTGGAATGGCAAAAGACGCATTCCAAAGACCAGGCAGATTATCACGAGACAAAGAAAAAAAGTACTGAACTGCTATCTGTCCTCCTTTACGATAGCGAATTTGGACGAATCTCCTCAAGAACAAAAAAAGAGACTTGAGGCAACGGAGGTGTGGTTCTACAGAAGGATGCTAAGGATACCTCGACCGAACATGTGAGCAACGATGAGGTTTTGGAGATGAAAACAAAGAGGAAACTTATACTTAACATCAGGAAGAGGCAGCTGAAAATCCTGGGACATGTAATGAGAAAGGATGTCTTTGAAAATCTGATACTCACAGGGTGGACAGAAAGAAAGAGAGACAGGGGAAAGCAATGCGTGACATGCTAGACGGGCTTAAGCAAGTGGATGGAAGAACAGGGTTTTGGAGAAATAGCGAAAAGACAAAACATTGACAGCTAGAAGGGACAGGAGGTGGTGGAGAGCCATGATCGCCTACGTCCTGAAATGACATGGCACATAAATGGCCGAATTGTTAGAAGCACACATTAGCTGAAAATATGTTCCCCTTGTTGGAAAACGATGCAGTTTCAATTCCTGTCGGAGGCACAATGTTTCATTCGTAGCAATTCTCAATTTAAGTCGATTGTTATTAATTTCACTGTTTAATAAAAACAAAGACTGCAACTCAAATACGTGTACCCAATAAAAATAACGTTTATAGGTAAAAAAAATAATTTCAGAAATTACCAATGAATATGTCTAAAACGCTAATTTGAAATTGATGCTATGACGGAATTTTAAAGAAAATGGAAACAAAATGAATGTTTATATTATTAGGCTGGTGCAAAAATAATGACGTAATAATATCGTTTTTGACGTATTTTTTAACGTCAAAAACGACATTCTTACGTCATTATTTTTGCACCAACCTACTAGCATCAGAAAGATTCATTTTTCTTTTGCAAGGTTCATTATAAAGAAACTTTAATCCGATCTTTAAACTGCGTCTTATATGGAAATCGTTTAAAAAATGAAAAGGCGTTCAAAACGCTATGTGATATCAGTCCTTCTATGTAGCAGTGAATGCTGGACAATCTCCCCACAGATTAAAAAGTAACTTGAAGATGTGAGTCTACAGTTGGATTCTGAGAATACCATAGACTGAGCATGTGATCAAGACAAAGTTTTAAGGAAATGGACACGTAGAATCAGAAAGAGAAAGTTGAAGTTTTTGAAACATAATTTAAAAAGAATACTCGAAAAGTCTTAAAGGACAGATTGAAAGAAAGAGAGACAGACGAAAGTAGTGATTAACCTACCTAAAGAGCTTGTGTAACTGGTTGGCAGAATAGGAATTAGAAGAGATAGGCAAGAGGGAAAGAGGAAAACAACGCATGACCTATCTTGAATATATGGACGACGGAAGAACGATTAGGAGAAATAACAAGAAGACAAAGTTTATTAAAAGTAACAAAGGAAATATTATGCAGGGCCATGATCGGTAACGTCCTGAAGGGACACTGCATATAGAAGAATAAGAAGTTGGTCGTAATCATTGAATCATTTGCTCAAATATTTATTCTTTCATCAAATTCCACATTTGTATTAATCATTCATACTGCAAACAACATCACATTTTTGCAGAGGATGATAATTATAACAACTTTTAAAAATCTCCCAATTGTATTTTTTTTATAATGAAAAGACAAAAATAGATATCACAAGACACAAAAGGGATATTGACAGTTGGTATTGGAAAACATACCCAATTTTGATCTTAATAGAAACAACATTTAACTCCGAAAAATATGGGATATAAAAAGTAAATTAAATAATACTCACGCAAACATGCATTCATTCAAAATAAAAAAAAGGACAAAAATTGAAAGGTATCCCGCACCTACAAGTGAATTGAACTCTCTGTCCCCCAGTGAGGGGAGGGGTTGGGGAATTAAACAAATGAAAAAAAGGAGACAAGAATAAAAGGGCCAATGACCTTATAACCTCTGGCTAAGTTAAAATATCACGTGTAACTCGAACAGAAAATAATGACATAATCAAGATGTTGGCATCCCCCCTATTGTTACAGTTTTTTAAGGAAGTATTACGTTATCTGAAGTGGACTAAGAGTCGGTGCGTAGTATTTTGACAATCCAATAAACCATTAAAATTGGAAGGATTTTGTGATGCTGATTGGGCCAACTCACCAGACCGTAAGAGTATAACAGGCTATTGCTTTAAGCTAGCAGATGGTAACCCAATAATCAGCTGGAAATCAAAGAAACAGCGAATGATTTCACTTTTTACTTGTGAAGCTGGATATATTGCATTGCCAAAAGGAACACAAGAGGCTATTTTTTCTTAAATTACTAATAAAAGCAATTACAACACTGGCAATAATTGAGCCAATAATTATTTACGAAGACAATCAGGGCAGTATTACTTTGGCTAGAAATCCAATATTACATCAAAGATCAAAGCATATCGATATAAAATATCAGTTTGTTAGGGACCAAGTACAAAAGAAGACAGTACAGATTGAATATGTTCAATCAGGAAATAATATAGCGGATTTATTTACAAAAACCAATTACGAAATTGACATTACGGGCTTTTCACTTCTGCAATATTTGGTACTTACTTCTTGGGTCTTTATTAGTCCTGGGCAAGACGTAAAACTGCATCCATTAAGTCCCTATAAGGTCCTTATTAGTCCTGGGTAGGACGTAAAACTGCATCCATTAGTTACTGTCCTAAGAAACGTCAGTTCAGTTTTTGGTATGAATGTAAGTCCTTAGTTTCGGGGTATAAATGTAAATGGTCCTACTTTTAACCCAATCCTCTTCTAATGACCCTCAGGATCACTCTGACCCAGAGTGATATTAACTGTTTCAATGGGTCCCAGCTATGGGTAAAGTAACAATTCTTTCCACTTTTTTGTTGTGATCACAATCTAAACTTATAATATTGCTTATTAATCTAAAGTACTTAACCGTGAACAGAGCGATATGACTAATTTTTGTGGATATTAATTTTCTTTAAAAAAAAAAGAAAAAAAAGAAAAATTTGGAATACTAAAGTATTTGTTAAATATTGATATTAACTTTAAAAAAATAAAAAAAAATTAAAAATTAAAAAAATATATAATTTTTGGAATTAAAGTATTTATTGACTTTACTAATATTTTGAAAGAAGATTCCATAATATACCCAAAATAAGGGGTGTTACAGTTTTTTGTGTATATATGTATATGACTAGTGAGTTAGTGAAAATGACTTAACTCCCTTTATAGTCCACCAATAGAAGGTTAACCAATCAGAAGCCGCAGAACATTGTATCCGTCGTGTATAAAGGCGGCCAATTTTGTTTTCCTACCGGAATGACCAGTGCCAACTTGACAGGCGAAGATGACAGAAGGAAGAACTACGCTCTGCTATTTTGCTGCGATAACCACTGCGAACTTGAACTACGCTTTCCTACTGTCTCCGAAATATTCACTGCTAACCTCTGGATTCTATACTCGAAGACGACCGTCATGAATTTGTAACACCTATTTCAAAAAAAAATATTAGGAAGGGGACCCCATCAATACTGGAAAGAGCAGTAATATATACTAGTGAAATACTTTATAAATTTCAACCAACAATAGTTGCGGCTACTTGGTCAATGAATGCCGAATGTTTCCTTATAAGGAAACGGTTAATATTATCATTATCATTAGTCCTTGTCAATATGACTTACACCACCAGCTGTTAGTAATAGGGCTCATAATAAGGAAAGAGGGCCTAGAGATTGACAG
>CAHIKZ030000746.1:3862500-3877500 GCA_903632075.3 Acanthosepion pharaonis | reverse complement strand
ACAGAAGAAGCCAGAGAGAGAAAGAGAGAGAGGGAGAGCGAGAGAGAGAGAGAGAGAGAAAAAAAGAAACGAGAGAAAGAGAGAAAGAAAGAATGAAGAAGAGAGCGGTAAAACGAGAGAGAAAGAGGGAGAAAGAACGTGTGAGAGAAAGAAAGATAGAGCGAGAACGAGAGAAAGAAAGAAGGAGAAAGAAAGAACAAGAAAGCGAAAGAGAGGGAGAGACAAAGAAAGAACGGGAAAGAGAAAAAAGAGAGAAAGAAAGAGAGAGAGAGAAACAGAGGTAAAGAACGAGAGAGAAAGGAGAGAGAGAAAGAAAGAGAGAGAGAAAGAAGGATAGAGAGAGAAAGAGAGAGATAAAGAAGGAGAGAGAGAAAGAAAGGAGAGAGAGACAGAGAGAGAAAGAGAGACAGAAAGAACGAGAGAGCGAAAGAGAGTGAGAGAAAAGGAACGAGAGAGAGAGAGAGAGAGAGAGAAAGAGAGAGAGAAAGAGAGCAGATTCTCTCGGCGTTACGTTTCGTTTATAGATTTCACCTTTTGTCTCATCATTTTCATATTGGGCCATAAATAAGTTCCGTTTTCGTTCATCCAACATCCGCTTTCTTCTTTTCACTAAAAGACCATGGAACCCAAACATTCAAACTACTGACGTTCACCATTTTTTCGAAGTGTTGGCAAATGACAACTTGTGGTGCCTTTTCTAAATCCCGAATAATCTGTTGTTGATTGCTTTCCACTAATGAATTTAGAGCTTCGTCACTAACGACCGACAATCCCCTACAGCCTGGGTTCATCTTCCAGTGACGTTTCGACAGAAAGACCATGCCAACTAATTTGCTGCTCAGTTATGACACATTGACCATAAACACAGCATATTTTTTTAGATGCCTACATAGTGTTTTCCTCTACATTGAACTCCCAAAACCTTCTCCTTTTGTAATGTATCCCTTCAGAGATCTTCTTCACGTTCTCGGCTTCTAAAATAGTTATTAAACGCAGTGGTGGTAAAAAAAAAAAAAAAAAAAAAAGATGTCGAGTGTGTACACGGGTAAAAATTTCTCTATCTTTTAAATAACCTTATTTGGACAAACAGAGACAAGAAAACGGCTGCTATGTCCATTGGCAACCTTGACAGAGAGATTTAAAAGAATTTTCCTTGCGTACGCACATACACGTTAAATGTTAACATACACATGTAAATGTAAACGTAAGTACATCAATAAGTCCCTAGACTGTGGCGTGTTCATTCGGGATGTTGGTGACCATAGCTTTCCACAATTCCCTGTCTTTTGTAAATTCTATTTTCTATTATTTCTCCTAATTCCTATTCTGCCAACCATTTGCACAGACTCGTTAAGCAGGTTTTGTGCTCTTTGCAATATCTCCCGTGAGTGTCAAATTTTCTAAGTTCTTCTTCCGAGGTGCCCTAGAAATTTCAATTGTCTCTTGAAGTTAAGTATTCATGATCCCATGAAATTATGTTTCGTAAATGCACTTTCGATCGCTCTATTAGTGGGTTTAAGAAATGTATTTTTTAATCAACTGTTTATACTGCCATTGCCACAAACACACACACAGAACAAAAAAAAAAGAAAAAAAATTATGGTTACGTGTACACTAAATTTATGATTCGACATGGGCACCAGATTTCACTAGCATCTTCTTGAGCAACCCAGGAACTCTTGCGGTATGGAAGACATAACTTCTTCTATTCATCCTTCAAGTTTTCCAAAAGTCTTGATTTGGCATAATAGACTTGCTTTGTTAACCAACCTCAAAGAAAAAAGTCACATGGTGTTAAATCAGAACATTTGTCTGGCCACTCATACATAAAATAGGGAGTTACTTTTCAATCACACTATATATATATAAAAGACATTTTTATGTTTAACGTTCTTTTTTTTTTATAGATACAAGTATTTAAGTAAATGCTCTGTTTATAATAAACAGTATTAAATAACATTTACCTGCCTGAATGTCCGAGAAATTTTCATAGAAAATATTCGTCCTTTGACAGGATTCGAACCTGCATCCTATACGGAACAGTCATTTACGCTGACGTGCCTTAACCGACTCGGCCACAAAGGAGCGTTCGGTAGGCAAGGTCGAATTTACTGCTTGCTGCTCAGTTATGACACATTGAGCATAAACACAGCATATTTTTTAGATGCCTACATAGTGTTTTCTTCTACATTGAACTCCCACAACCTTCTCCTTTTGTACACTAAATTTATTCTTAAATTCCATGTATGATTGGTAGTTAGGTTGATACATTGAGCATGATATTTCGTTCCCCATAGCTGAAATAACTTTTGACTCAACTTAAGACATATTTATCTTCATTTAACTGACAAGAAACAGAATTTTTACACTTTTAAAAGATACGGGGAGTGCGTTCAAATAGTATCCGATTTTTTTCTTCTCAAAACCTATGCCCTCATCGGGCAAATTTTCTTGTGGGAAAGGTAACACCGCTCTTCCTGCGTATGCGTGAAAATTTTCCCGTTAGTTGGCGGCGTCAGTTCTCGGTTGTTACACCTAGAGTACAGATGTGGAGTGCGCGTTCGTTGGATTTTCGTTTTCACGCGAGATGAACGAACGCATCAAACAGAGATATTGCATCAAGTATTTCCAAAACATTGGTGATACTCAAACTCAAACCATCCAGAACATTCAGCAGGCCTTTGTCGATAATGCCATGGGCGAAACTCTGATCAAGGAGTGGTACAACTGCTTTAAACATGGCCGAACCTCAGTAGGAGCGAGGCACGCTCAGAAAGACCCTCCACAAGCCGAAATGAGAAGGTCTGGCGAATAGTCATGGAAGACCGTCGTGTAACAGTCCAGTATATTTCTCACGAAATGAGAATAAGTATAAGATAAGTGCATTCCATTTTAACTGAGGATTTATGCATGCGAAGACTGTCGGCGAAATTCGTCAGCTCATTCAAACTCACATAATCCAAGGTTTCCTGGTCAAGAACAACGCACTACTTGTTCGACAAGTTCCCTACTCTCCTGAATTGGAACCTTGTGACTGCTAGGCCTTCGCCAATCTTAAAACCGCGCTGAAAGGGAAGCGATATACGTCGCAAGAGAAAATTATGAGAAAAGTTACTTGATCCAAAGAGTTCTGATTTCATACCTAGCCATATCAGAGGGAACAAAGACTTGTAGAATTGAGATACTAAAAAGAATTAACTGAAACTGAGATATAGAAAAGGGCATGGCACGTGGAATTAGAACAATTTAAACCCATGGACTAAAAAAAGGGTTTGTTTCGAAATTCCAACATATATCACTCGAAGAAGGCCGGAACGTACAACTTCGGAAACGTTGTGAATAATGATAAGAACAACAGTCCGAATAATGTAAATAGTATATATATATATATATATATATATATATATATATATATATATATATATATATATATTAAAATAATAAGAAAAATAATATTTATAATCCGATGTTCTTAGCAATTATGTTTATTTTAAAAAGACAGTGCTCGATACAAACATTAGAACATAATATTATATTTAAAAAAATAATATATAATTATATTTTTACAAAAGAAAATAATTATAATATATATATATATATATATATATATATATATATATATATATATATATATATATGATTAAAAATACAATTTCGAACATTTTAACCGCCTGCAAATATTTAAATGTGGTCAGCATCTTAACAGTCCACATGTCTTAACATGTTATATATTTCAAATTTGAATTTTGCTGTCTACGACTCGCGTTTGTTTTATAGAATATAAATATATCTGGTAATAATTCAACAGATTTATCAGGCCGACTGTCCGTGATGAGCAGTGTTACATGAAACATTGGTGGTAGCCAATGAGTTAAGAATTATGATGTCATTTAAATCTAATTTTTAAAAAATGAAATTATTCTTCTCTGTTCAACATAGTTTCTCTTTCTCTCGGTACATATAAACAAGTCCATTATTGAATTAAACAAATCGAATAACTTTATAATATTATTTTATCACCAAAACTTAAAAAGATAAATATTTCATAAATTTAAATTTGGCTTTGTTAGAATATCAAATTATTCTATCAAAATGCCAACAACGTTTATTTCCATTTACACTGCACATTTCCTTTACTGCCAAGCTGTGATTTAAATGCTAGGGTGATTACAACTTTGAAGTCAGAAAAATGTTTACCTGAAATAACTAAGCAAACGAAAGCTATTGTTCATTTATAATTTAATTGTCTACGTTGAGAACTGATTTTTAATGCCGTATGATTAAATTAGTTATAGGTTAGCTAAGATGTAATATGCTTTTGGCGTTTCGTGCGAATACACACACGTACGCACACGATGATCATTATATATTAGATGTCTCATCAGCTAAGATAATACGTAGATTAAGAGGACACTTCCGTATTTTCTACAACACTTGGGATACCGTTTTAACTTGTTGACAGGAACATATATCAGTTTGGCGAAATTCAAGAAAAGAAGGCCTACGGGAATTATTTTTACACGGAGCACTTCGGCAGATGCAGAAACATGTCAGCCAACTTACACATACATCATTGGACCGGCTGCACATAGTGAGAGCGATGTGCAAGCCCAGATCAGCATTCTCTGATAGCAAATATATACGCTGTCAGCAATGCAAAACATAACATCGCTTTACCCACACACACAAATATATATATATATATATATATATATATATATACATATATATATATGAAGTGGCGTTATGCTTTGTATTATATATATATATATATATATATATATATATATATATATATATATATATATATATATATATATATATATATATTAGTACCTGAATACATACACACATATGTACTGAAAAGAATGAATAATTGTTCTCACCTATCTCGCGATAGCAATGACAGTTTGGAATAGTCTCGTGGGCGTTAGCTGAGTTTCTTGCCCCAGCTCTAAACAATATGTCAAGTAATCTGCGTTTGAGAAAGCAGTGAATTTCGATAGGCGGGGTATCCCTATCCGCAGGGCCTGCCAAATCTTTCATTGTGCTAAATAGTTATTTTCATTTCATTCATTAATTTCGTTCCGCTCTCATCATCGAGCCATTCCGTTTCCTTTCCCGATTTTGCAGAGCCCCGATCGCTGTACTGGGATCAAGGTAACAATTGCGATTGTCATAAATATTGGTAAAACTTCCTAATTTTTGGCTCTTTCAATTCCAGTCTATTTTTGAATTGATTGTGTTTCTTTCAAATCCCAGATGTGTAATCGAAAATCTCGCAACAATTTACCCCGATAGGTTTTTCTTCATTGAAAGATATAAAAATAATCTCGATACTTTATCTATGTGATATGTAAGCAAAAGATAATATCTACACCGAAAACAATTTTCTTGTCTTATATAAAAAGGGAAACGGGAGTAAGAAAAAGAAAAGCAAAAGAAGAAAAGTTATAATTGTTATATTGAAATATCTGATATTCTAGCTATCTGGGTATCGTGAATTTTGCAAACATAAAAAAATGTACTCGTTGCAATTTAAAGCGCACGATGGAGATAGGAAATGGAATTTATGAAACTGTTTTGAGCCGAACGCTCGTTTATAAATTAAAAAAAAAAGAAAGATAAATGGTTCCTCAATGCTAATCAGAATAAAGTAGGCTAAATAACTGTTACCCTTAGGTTTCCAATGTTAAGCAACGATGACCTTTCAGGAAGTTGTATAAAAAAATGTGAAACCGTTATTATTTCTGACGTGCCATGACATCTCGGTCATGTAGGACCTCCTGACCAAACAAATACATTTTGTATTATTATATATATATATATATATATATATATATATATATCAGAAAGGGATAAAAACATAAATGAAACGAAAAAGAAGCGAAATGAAATCCTTATTTTAAAAAATAAATTAAATTTAGATTTAAAATTTCAGCGTCCTCGCAACTTCATATACACGTGATTAGATGTAGCCCAAGGCTGGAAGTGTAGAGCATCCACTGTGGATCGAACTCACTACTGCTTGCTAACCATTACACCACGTCAAAGTACTCCTATTCTATTTTATATGTTGCTAAGTAATACACTCCTCACACAACCAAACAACCGGAATTTGAACTTTGTTCGCTATTTCTGTTTTCTCTCTCTTGATTGGCTACTGTCTAGTTTTTGATACGGCATCGTTCCCGAGTTTCTTGCCCTTAATAGGGTGTTAATGCTATCTATTTACCGACGGCATATTTAAGGAGATTATCAATAAAGAAGAAATTTACTTAATTTCAATTTACCTCGGATTATCTTCCATTGATTTCAAATAAGACTTTGATTTTCAAAAGAGCTGTTGAAGAATTAAATCCCGTAATACCTAATTTAGATTAAGAAAAAAAAAAGAATCTTGTTTAATTAGAATATAGTTAGCTATCTAAGTTCCATCATTATCAATAAAATTCATCCATTTTATAATACCGTTTTTGCAAAAGTCTTTTGGTTTAAAAAAATTATGTAGAAAGAATTGTTTCAACTTCATTATGTGCTTTTAGAACTAGTTCATGGAAATGATTCTGTAAATTTCAGAATTCTGTTTGAAGATCTTGATAAAAAAAGCGTTTTTTTTCCCTTTCAAGAAAGATCTTTTCAAATGTAATCTTTACTGTATGGCACATTATTATCACGGAAAATAATATTTCTACGACTGATCAAATTGAGCTGTTTTTTTTCCCTTTTTTCAGTTTTTAAAACGCTTTATTGAATCTGCTATGATCGTAAATTTAACAACTCAAAATGAACAGCAGCAAGGTAAATGAACAGCAGCAAGGTAAATGAACAGCAGCAAGGTAAATCCACTAAAATTAACCCACGTGCAAGTTAATGTTTCCAACACAAAATTACAATTTTAACTTGCGTCGCTTAAGGTGAAATCGTCTTTTCGCCTGAAGGAGAAGGTCATTAACACGTTTACCTGCCAAAGGTCAATTACGAAATTTGACTTCAAACGCCAAGTTTATGATAGCCAACTTAGACATTAAACATTTTTATGAGATGATTTATAACTTCAACTGAAGTCATAACATTGTTCTCACACTAAAAGGGTCACTGCGTATAAATTGGTTGTAAGTGCCCGCAAATGAAATAAAGTATCCGAAAATGCCAAGTACGAGATAACTCGTAGTCGCACGAGATAACTCGTAGTCGCACGAGATAACTCGTAGTCGGCGTCATAATAAAAACTAATTGTGGTTGGCAGCAAATCTATTAAACTTTTCAAATGTGATCGTTGTTGTATTGGTCTGATTATAATAGACGGCAACAACTTTTGCGATCTATATATAAAATTCTATGACTTCCGTTAGTTTGTCCGTCACACACTTTAAAATAGCCATATATTGAGTCTGTCTATATTTCTGAGATGAGGTATTATGCACATTATTTACATTACTCGGACTATTGTTCTCATCTTTGTCGCCATATTTATCACAACGTTTCGGCCGTTGTACGCTGCGGCCTTCTTCAGGTTACGGGAATTTCCGAACTGAACCATTTCTTTCGCTCACTGGGAACCTGGACTGTTCTAGTTCCACAGCCATGTTTGATGGATGTCAGTTATCAGTTATCTCCTGTTAAAAGTTCTCCACTGCCTTAACCAGGTATCGAACTCACACTCTTCGGGGACACATAGCACAGTGGATAAAGGCGTTGGTTAGATCCAGTGACAAGACCCAAAGAGTGTGAGTTCAATACCCAGTTAAGGCAGTGGAGAACTTTCAGAGGGAAAATTAACAGGTGATAATTGATAACGGACATCCATCAAACATGGCACGTGGAATTTGAACAGTCTACCCCAGTGAGCGAAATAAAGGGTTCAGTTCGACATTCCAACCACCTGAAGAAGGCCTGAGTGTACAAAGGCCGAAACGTTGTGATAAATATGGCGACAAAGATGAGGACAATAGTCCGAGTAATGTAAATAAAGCTATATATTGATCGATCGAAACCATATTTTGCGGAGAAGTGCAAACAGGTCAGCGTGTACAAAGTACAGTTGGTTTTACTAGTCTGCGTAGCTTAGAACAATAAATTTTCATTAATGTTTGGGAAAAAATTAAGTTTTATTATTAACATAGAAAATACTCCCACTATTTTAAAAACAATTTAACGATTAAAATAACAAATACTTATTTAATAAAAATACAATATTGATTTTTGTATATCTTTTCTTTAAGTTTTTATATATACATAAATCCAGTTTTCCAGTTCGCCCAAACAAATCACAAGACCAAACGCTTCAGTTGGAAATTTGAGTCCAGAAAAAATGATTACGCATGACCAGTTGTATGCTGCATACCAAAGAGTAAGAAATCATAAGAATTCATTCTTCTCTGTTAAAAAGGGAAAAATAAATTTTATTAAAAAATAATGTTTACCATGAAGTTCTACAAAATTAAATTAAAGAAATTTTTAAAACGCAAAGTAGGGTTTTTTTCAAAATAGTTTTTCAAACAAATCAGTTTATTCAAATTTCATTGATTGGTTTGCGAAATTGAACGAAACGTAGAGTTTGTAAATCTCGACAAAATTTATTAACGATAACTTCAACAAGCTCTATCTATAAAAAGCAGGATGTGTGTGTGTGTGTGTGTGTGTGTGTGTGTGTGTGTGTGTGTGTGTGTGTGTGTGTAACGAATGCACAGCAGCAATTTTCGTCGGATTTGCACCAAAATTTACATGCACATGCTCCAAGTTAGCGGGAAGCCCAAGATCGACTTTGCATTTCCCAACTCCCATCGATAGTGGAAATAATCGATTTTTTCATGCTTCTACGGTAGTTTTCATGTAGTTTGCGGCCATTTTCTACTGCCAGAGTAAGAGCCAATAGCTGGCTGCCACGAATAGGCAGAAAGATTCTAATGGCCAGCGTGAGAGCCAACAGCTGACTGACAGGAATCTTAACTAGCATGCTAGTATGCAAATAAAATCGATAGCTGCATTTGTCACAAGTAGGAAAAATTTAAATCTGCATGGCACTTTACTTCAATTGGCTCATTCGCTTGCTTAAACTCAACGTTGATTCTGATTCCGTAGAAGTGGGTTGAGTGTGAAAAAGTATTTGTTGTTAACATTCTTTTTTCATTCGGTTTTTCCAGTTACGAGTCCTTTTTTAAAGCTGATCGTTTTGTGTTCATTTTGTTTAGTTCTTTTATTCGTAACAAATTTAATGTTTAGTATAGAGCTTAGAAAAAATTCGCAGTGTGAGATAGGCAAGAAGTAAGGCATGTAGCAACATCAGCACGGCAAAGGGCACTCCTTTAAAGGCAAGGAAGGGCAAAAATATTTTAAGTCAAGTGATAGCGATTGCTGTATGAGTCGTACGATTTTTGAATCAAGCACGGGCAATGCCGGGCCATGCCGGGCAATGCCGGGCCATGCTGCTAGTACTAAATACTGTGAGGATTTTAACACGCGATAGCGTGATGCAAATAAATTCTAGTTAATAAATCTGGGCTGCTTTCCTCTCAAAGCAGTGTTTAAAACACTCTGCCGGCAGGGCTACATATACTGGATTTCTAACATTAAATTGAGTTTTTCTTTTACAATGGTGTTCACCCTTACAAGGCCCTGAGGCCACTTGAAGTAGAGTATTACAGTCTAAAAAGTACAGTTTATGCGGTTATATGTGGAAGATAACAGTTAACCGTAGACATGAACAGGTTAATATTGTGGTGATCGGGGAAACAGTCGATTGAGAGTCGGTTCCACAAGGCAGCGGTTAGTGTGAAGGAAGCTGCTTGAGTGGAACTTACTTCTCATCAGTGGGATATGAATTGAATCAGGGTGGTTTACTACAATGTGCTTAGCCTGGCAAGTTTTAGGACTGGGGGAACTAAAGACTGTAGTTCATCTGAACACTCTCCATGGAAATAGTGATAGAACAGTGAGAGGCTTTCGATGTATCGACTGAGTGAAAGCAGAGGGGAAAATAATTCATCGCCTGCAAGGACGCAGAGACGCTTTTGGACCCTATTGAGTGGAAAGTGAAGAGTGGGCAGATCCCGCCCATATATGACCACAGTACTCCATTTTCGGCCTGACCTGCTCTATTACATAATAGTAAGTGCGTTACTTACAAAAACAGCTAACCTTAAAAGCAATACATTTAATCCTACAGTACTATATACTAACATCTTTTTTTCATCAAAACATAGTCATATATACACATATCAACATTTACGGGAAAACGATATATACCTCTTTATATATCAGAACAATTTTAGGAAAATCTATAAAAAAGTAAAAAAAAATATATATCGACACGTTTCGGTCTTTAGGACTTCATCAGACTAATGTTTATGTTGATGCGATTACACGTGTATATGAAGGTGCGAGGACGCTGAAATTGTAAATCTAAATTTAACTTTTTTTAAAATAAGGATTTCATTTCGCTTCTTTTTCGTTTCCTTTGTTTTTATTCCTTCTGATATATATATATATATATAAATATATATATATATATATATATATATATATATATATATATATATGTATAATGTCCTTTTGACGTTCAACTTAACGTCAAAAACGACATTATCTTTGCACCAGCCTAATATATATATATATATATATATATATATATATATATATATATATATATATATATAACTAGAACTCAGTTCGAAAAATCCTCGAATTTTTGATTTGCTAATCAAATCAATCTCGAGGGAAGAAAAGGTTTTAAAAAAGAAAGAGCTCCAAACATGGACTTCTGCCGACAAAAAAATTATCGCACAGATGCAGGTCTGAAGCCCAAAGCAAAAACCCGATACGAGTAACAACTAACTAACAAAAAGAGCTCAATACAACTATAGAGCCGACCTAGATACACCTAGTGAGGTATTTTTAACCTACCTAAAAAGTTTCACATAAACGGATCGTCAGGGGAAAGTTTGGCTAAACTTTCCCTGACGATCCGTTTAGGTGAAACCTAGGTAGGTTTGTCTGGCTCACTAGGTGTATCTATATATATATATATATATATATATATATATATATATATATATATATATAAGATACAACATTTATTTGTTTGGTCAGGAGGTCCTACATGGCCGGGAGGTAATGAAACGTCAGAAATAATAACGGTTTACCATTTTTTATCCCTTCTGCTATTAAATATCCGATATTACGATAATAGATCTGCTAAGAAAGGTGAAATGTTGTAAGAACTTGCCTGTACATTTACTGTCGATGATCTAGCAATTAAGGCACTTTCTATATATTTTCATCGTAGGAATTTATTTTCGGGTGTCCGTTGTGATGTAATGGCTAACGGCTCGGAAGGAGAAATCCAATTCCAGTTGGGTTCGTTGCATTCACTTACGCACAAATATCGTTGGGAAACGAAAGAATCCTCCCCGGCTATGGGTTGAATCGCAGGACAGACTTAGTCCTATGGCCTTCGTTAGCAACCTGTCTATCGTATGAAACATACCGTAGGAAAAACCTTGTTTTGTCAGTCATGAATCGAAAGAGATTTAGATCGTCCAAGCGTGTCTCGCGTATGGCACTTAACTGACTGAATTTACTTTCTCTTTTAGATTAAAATAGCATTTTTTTTTTATCAAAATTATGTTCAGTTTCATTATGCTGAGCAACTAATGCACTGAGTGTGTTGTTTTGTAAAATATCATTTCTGCGTTCATATAATATTTTATTTACATTCCTTGAGTTTTCGTTGTGTGTATTCCTTGTGACAATTCTTACAGATGATAGAATAAGTATCACCTACATTTTCTTCTACTTTGTCACACACTCCTAAAATATCAATCTATCTATCTCAGTCTGTTCATATCTATCTATCTATCTATTTATCTATCTATCTATCTCTCCCAGTCTGTTCATCTATCTATCTATCTATCTATCTATCTATCTATCTAAGTCTGTTCATATCTATCTATCTATCTATCTATTTATCTATCTATCTATCTCTCCCACTCTGTTCATCTATCTATCTATCTATCTATCTATCTATCTATCTATCTATCTATCCCAGTCTGTTCATATCTATCTATCTATCTATCTATCCCAGTCTGTTCATATCTATCTATCTATCTATCTATCCCAGTCTGTTCATATCTATCTATCTATCTATCTATCTATCTATCTATCTATCTATCCCAGTCTGTTCATATCTATCTATCTATCTATCTATCTATCTATCTATCTATCTATCTATCCCAGTCTGTTCATATTCATCTATCTATCTATCTATCTATCTATCTATCTATCTATCTATCCCAGTCTGTTCACATTCATCTATCTATCTATCTATCTATCTATCTATCTATCTATCTATCTATCTATCTATCTATCTATCTCAGTCTGTTCATATCTATCTATCTCAGTCTGTTCATATCTATCTATCTATCTAAGTCTGTTCATATCTATCTATCTATCTATCTATCTATCTATCTATCTATCTATCTATCTCTCCCAGTCATTCATCTATCTATCTATCTATCTATCTATCTATCTATCTATCTATCTATCTATCTATCTATCTCTCCCAGTCTGTTCATCTATCTATCTATCTATCTATCTCAGTCTGTTCATATCTATCTCTGTCTATCTATCTCAGTCTGTTCATATCTATCTATCTATCTATCTATCTATCTATCTATCTATCTATCTATCTATCTATCTCAGTCTGTTCATATCTATCTATCTATCTATCTATCTATCTAATCTCTATAAAATACATCTGTAAAAAGAATATCAATCAAAGGAATTTTTTATGCCAACGCGTTTTTTTTCCTTGAGGAAAATCTTTGTGTGTGTGTGTGTGAAACAATTTGCTATGAAGACACATTTGGAAGTTGGAAAAAGTAATTAACGCGTTCATCTATTCACATTGCCCAGAGTTTCTCAGGTCTTGCCGGATAAGTGCCACATCTCTTGAAATCAAGTTAACAGGAAATAAGAAACCACATATTCTATCGTTTTTTTTTCTTTGCCTGGTGATGCCATTTCTCGTCTTCTGTTCTTTGTACGTTTGGAGAGACAATTTCTACGATAGTATGCTTGCGTTTGTGTCGGATTCTGTAAAACAGTTACCATTTATTTATCTCTCTCTCTTTCGTGCCTTGATTTATATAAAGTTGTATATCTGCCACCATTTGATTACACGGGTTAGTCATAGAAATGTCAGCGAGATTCGCGGAATAAAAAAAAAAATAGAAGAATTTGGAGTTTTCTTGGTACGGATGGCCGACCAATTCTTCAGTAGAATGACATTGATACCATTCTTTCGGCTGGACGGAAAGAACAAATAAATAAATGAAACGACCCGTGAGCAACGAATCGGAATTGAGCAGAATTTCACCCGAAAACTGAATTCGAAAAGTGGAGGTCTGGTGTGTCAGAGGAATATACCAATTACGAGGCTTCAAAGCCAGCTGCCCGCGACGATACAATCTACACCACAGCCACCGACACTGATTGGCCGAAGACGGCAAAATGGTCGATCTCTTATCAACTGCCAGATGCAATTCAATTACCTCCCCTTTTCATTTGAAAAGGCCCAAGTGGACTCATTCCGAGATAAAAACTCGTGCTCACGAAAGAAGAGGGAAAACGTGAGAACTGGTTAAAAAGCTAAAAAAAGAAGCAATAATTATGAGAAATAAAGACAAGAAGAGAAGAAAAACCGATAAAAACGACTGAATGTAGAGGAAAATATTGGCCTGCAATGGAGGTTAATCCTGAAAATTATCTAATGCAGTTGACTCGGGGTCTAAATGACCCAAATAGCAATAGCTTCTAATCGTTAAGCTAAGACAAGCTAAGCTGAAGGGAATAAATTTTAGTTGTTTATTATTTATTCTCAATATGGCTTAAACTGAAAGAAAGTTGCGTATTTATCAGCGAATTTGAGCAATGTCAGGGCTTATCCCATGCCTTGAAAGTTTTATTTCTTGAACCAACTTACATAAGCCTGAACGTGTGGTGTGAATTTAACCTGTAACTTACCAATGTCCATTATAGCTTTTCTGAATATATGTTACAACCAAGACGTAAAAAAGAATATATAAGAATAAATAATTCTAACAAATTATGCCTTATACAATAGCTTAATGTTTAAAACTCGAGATAATTCGACCCATTACCTATGTTGAAGCGATTTCTTTGTTCCTTTCAGGCTTTAAATTTAACAAATGTTAGCATTTTTTTTTATTAGATGTACGCAAAAGTCCCCAACGAACCCTTTTTGAAATCTAAAGACTGGATACTCCAAATAATATATTTTAATTAAAAAAAAACAAAAACATAGGAAATTTTTTTACACTTCCAATAAAAACTGTAGTGTGAAACAGCGACAAATACTGCTGTCAACTAAACTTGCCTTCTTATCTTAGTCTGGTTCAAGGAGGCAGAAGTGAAATTTTCACTCTTTACAATAACGATAGTTTGAGAAACTAGTTGCTAACCATTGGTGAGAAAAATTTGGACCTTCATGTCACCCCAAAAAAGTGTCAAAAGAACTTTTTTTTTCCATTGACACCCTCGGCAATGTTTATTGTTTTAAATATCTATGATTAGAAATTTAGTAAAATCTAAACATATGAGTGTGAATTTATCCATTTTCCTTGTTCTTAAGAAATTATAACAAAAATAATAAATATATATTTATTAGATTGTTTGTTTACACTATTTGTTATATTTTTATTGGAATGGTTGTCAAAACATCGGCTTGCGTCCTGGATATGACGATAAACTACATCTAGCAGCAAGATAGGGGGTTTTGAGGGGCGTAGAACTACCTCTTAATTGCCGTTATTCCCAGGTCCACCGTGACTCGCAGTGGAAGCACCTGTAAGGGGTCGGAGATATGGACAACTAGTTAAGACCCACCCGGCAAAAAACACAAAAAAACTGGGCTCAAAACATTGTGAAACTATAAAAATACATTTTTATAATAAAAATACCAGCAATACATTTTGAAAA